>JAPFBL010000503.1:0-204517 GCA_026182355.1 Hermatobates lingyangjiaoensis
TCCGTGTACAGGTTGAGGCAGATTGATCAGACTAATTCGAAGTTACTCTGAGAGCTTCAGAAGAAGCACTTATTAGTCTTCTGGGCGGTAGATCGGCTCCTGGGCTTAACCTCAATCGTTGATTTTTTTTTTTTTTAAAGTTGTTATCAGCTTTTAATTTTATTTTAGTTAAATGTTTTCATTTTTTAATTTTTATTTGGCTTTTATCTCTTTATCTTCCCTGTCTACCTTTCCTCCGAAAGATGTGTGTGTGTGTGTGTGTCCAGAATCATTCATGAATGAAATTGATATTTTAAACTTACGTCCATTAGGTATTTTTTAAGACAGGTGAATTTATCTTGAATGCAGTAATAATATTAGAGGTAATTTATTGATCTCATAGAATTTTTTTATTTAATCTCTCTTTTAGCCAATTTCCATTCTTGGTAGTTTTTTCCTCAATTCACACACTTATATGAAAAATTAAGCTGTACTCCTTTTGTTTTATTTAGGCTTATTTGTTTTAGTATGCATATTTTTGGTTCAGCACTAAACCATAGGCAAACTTTATTAACATGGGTGACAATGACACTTAGTATTCAACTTTGAAGTTAAAATTCAAAATAGATTTTTTCGGACCAAATCTTCAAGAAATATTAAGAACCAGTGGTCGAGAAGCTATATCAATATTGAAACTTAACCCAATGTTTTTCGATTTTCGTGTCTCAATGAAAACCGGTGTATCCAAGACATCGATGACTGTTGCCACATTCCTGCCGTAGAGAGAGCTTGTAAAGCGGACGCTAACGGGAAATTGCAACTGTTTGAATTGAAAGAGACAGTTTTTAGGTATCAATGGTATGCGTGGTATCAACACTGACTTCCCAGTACCACACCCAGTGATGTTATCAGGTTCTATGACGTATCTGTGCAAAGCACGAATTCGAAATTTTTGGGACACTCAAGTTTATAACAGCATGATTGGTGCAACTACTCTAAGTTTTAAGTCTTGAGTAGGCAGTCCAGGAACAGTCACGGAGTTAAGAAATTCAACTGGATAATGAACTGCTTCCTCATCACTAATCACTCTGTTTACTGACTTCTATGTTCTTTCCTTAGCTTGGTAAAGTGCAAGTACTTGATTGTTGATTTTTCCAGCCTGCTTATTTGTAGGAGTGAGAATTACTCGTTCACAGAGCCAGTTATTCTGAACAGACAGCAGATCTTGAGCTTTGGGAAAAACCTTGTCAATTATCTCTTACTGGGAGCTTAAATGCAAATGAAATTGAAATCAACTAACAATACCTACTTGCTATACCTGTATATTCTCAAAATAAACATATCTCTGAAGTAAGACAAAAACAGCGTAAAAGTCCATAACTTTGTTTCTATATTGAATTTTCAATCCAATCAAAGCTTATATTTAAAGTAGGACATACAAAAATCTTCTGTCAAGGTTTCAGCTTGCTATATCTTATGGTGGCTGAGTTTACTTGTGACAAAATTTAACAGTCAAACCAACAAACCGACAGACAGAAATTTTTCTAAGGATGGATTTGGTTTCTCTAATGTATCAAACGTAAAGATAACTTGAAATGAGTCAGTTCTAAACAATGTACAGACAAACCCTTTCTTTTATTTATATAGGTGATGGTTATAAAATTATTAAAATGAAAATACTATAAAAGTTTTTTTTATCTTCAAATAGTAGAAGGCGTTTCCGTTCATCTTTTAAGCCTGATGAATACGATTTGGGCGAAAGAATTTGCTTACAAAATATTTCTTGCTTCAAATTTTTGAAAGATATTTACTAGAACTAGGAATTAATTGCGTTAATTATCGCGATTAACGTGTTAATTTTTATACAATTATTTTTTTAATCGATATTTAAAAATTAATCCTAACTCGGCTGATTTTAATCAGGGTTGACATTCTATTTGATCACATAGTATCATATAAGAAATTAATATAGCCTAAAAGTAGCCTATGGGCAAAGTGCAGTAGACCTATAAGATATTACCTCTTACTGATACTGACACAAGGACCCTATGATTCGGTTAGATTGGACTCTGCAACAGTTTGACCGATGATATCGCAAATTCAATGTATTCTATTAACCCTTTCAATCCTGCTGATGCACCTCATAAATACGAGTATCTTATAAAACCAGCAAAAACACGGGGTTTTGCTAATTTTGCAGGATTTTCAACTGCTCTTATCTCGAAGACTACTTGGGTAGATATCAAAGCGGTTTCCACTGATAGAATACCATTGATTTTCTTTATAATATATTAGAAAATAGTACAAAACTATTTAAAAAAAGTAATAAAATATTTTGTATTTATTTATACATATTATCAATGCAGCGGTAAGGGTAATTTTACGAAAAATTGTACATAAAATTATAAATCAATGTGTTTCACAATAAATCGATTGAACGTACCCAAATAAGTAAAAACAATAAATTTAGTTATTCTGCCATAACGTTTAACTTTAGTAACTAATAGAAAATAAAAAAATAAATATAAAAGTTACAAATAAATGGCCAAAAACGTTTATTGTGCGCCATTACAAAAAAGGGAAAAAAGGGTTTTGTTGCTAAATATTATCAACTAAACTGTTTCTGGGTTTAAATAAATGATTTTTATATTGAAAACCAAACTACTTGTTAGAGATTCCGCTGATATCAGACAATATTTCAAACATAAAATTAGAATTAAAAGTAAGATTAAACAGGATTAAAAATTTTGATCTTTACCCAGTTTTGATATTTACCCATATACAAGATGAAATAATACTGTATATATAACTTAACTTAACTAAAGTAAGACTGAGTTACAAGTAAACTGACCTACATATTGAGTGGGCATCAATTAACCAAATCAAGTTCCAAAACAATCTACTTCAATCTCTTTAAGCGAAATAGTGTTTGGCAAACTTGAATCATCTAGCATTTCATTCGGTGATAACGTTTAGGCACACTGGCATTCTAAAGAGAGATTCAGTGTCAAAGCCATCTCTGCCAGCAAGCACCTCTGCACTTCGACAGACAAGAGTTCACTCAGTTACGCCCTATTTAATAGGTTAAATTCATACAAAGAAATTCTACTTTTTCACAGAAATCAAATTGATGAACAAGCTGTTTGAAAAATGCTAAAATGAAAAGCTCGGTTATAGACATTTTAGGTGTTTATACAGTTTTAAAATCAAAACTGCTAACAATATATACTAAAAACGAAAATTTTCTTTATTTATTTTTATAATAATCTGTAATATTAAAAATTGAATTTATTTTTATTTTTCATGTTTTTCATTATTCTTTTTTTATTAGTTCATTATTTTTTATTTGTTTCCTTCCCCTTCTCTTCTCGCTTGGTGGTTCTGGTGGCGGCAAGTCTGATTGTGTAACAAGTCGTGTTGTTATTAACTGACCTAACCTTCTGTGCGACACCTCGTCTCATGATTACAGCGATTGTCCAAATATAGACAATAGTGACTTATTATCCCTATGTGTATCATTGAGTTGCTTTCGTTATAATTTTTATCCTATGGACCGTTTCTTTTGATTATATATATATGATGTAATTTTTTTGAGGTTTGAGGTCCAATGATTTTAACTAGTCCTTTTACCGACATTTCAACATATATTTATGTCATCTTCAGGGCTACAACATGATTGTTTTACAATTAGCACTACTATTACATGATTGTAAAACAATCATGTTGTAGCCCTGAAGATGACATAAATATATGTCGAAACATCTTCAAAAGGACTAGTTAAAATCATTGGACCTCAAACCTCAAAAAAATTACATCATATAAATATTGGGTCAAGAAAACAAATCAGGATATATATATATATATATATATATATATATATATATATATATATATACTTTAACACATAGAAAAGAACACAGAAAGACACTACAGAACTCACTTCGATATTTCGACATCCGTCGTCATCGGGAAGAAGTGCGAAGTACTCGCGTTGAGAAGCAAACTACAGTAGTAGTTTCGACGGATGTCGAAATATCGAAGTGAGTTCTGTAGTGTCTTTCTGTGTTCTTTTCTATGTGTTAAAGTGTTTATTGTCCACACGGACCTTTCATTTTATTCGAAGTATATATATATATATATATATATATATATATGATAATCAAATCCAAAAACAGCAGCATTATAGCAGATTTCAATATACTTTTAGCGATATAGCTATAACCATGTAGCACTTTGTTGCGTAGCTGTAGTGATATAACAAATTGTAATACAGCTATATCATTATAGGAAACTGCAATATCTCTATAGTGACATAGCTATAACAATGTAGCACATTGTTATAAAGCTAAAGCAATATTTGCATTAAACCTATGGCATTATTGTAAACTGCCTATATCTATAGAGACATAATTATAACGATGCATCACATTATAATATAGCTACAGTAAAATAGTAAATGCAATAAAGCTATAGCGAAATAGCGAATTACAATATTGCTTTGAAGTATTTCACTTTACCATTGCAGAAGCACTATTTTGAACGCTGAAATTCTTAAACAAGACAACTGTTCCTCCACAAGTTATACACATTACAATGGTTTATATATTTCAGTGAGGAATTATTCCATTTCTATCACTTCTACAAGTGGTAAAACTTTCTCCTGTTTCCTTTCCTGGTTCCATGTAAAAAATGGCTAGAGAAAGGTACATGATATGGATATAGAGTGAGATAGTATTAGAATGGAGCTGCCTTTGATGAAAGCAAGAACAAAATGTTGTTACTTCTAGAGGATCATAAACAGGGCATTATGAGACTCAAGCTGCGGGCAGTGTGCAATCTGATAGAGCCCAATAATTGCCACGACCAGGCTTCGCACTTCTCTGTCTTAATATAAACTATATTCCTTTTGTTCATTAAGCGTGAATAAGACAAACAAACTTTCAAAGTATTATACAATGATTGTGACCTAGGTCATAGATTTATGGAAGTTTTCTACATATTCTTTATGGAGAGCAAAAGTAACTCAGTGGCTTGCATACTACACTCTATACTGGTGGATCCTGGATTTGATTCCCACTCTACTCGATTTCGTCACATTGAGAGATGATCAAATCCAAGAACATTATCCCTTGAAGAGTACGTTAAACCATTAGTTTTGAGTCCATACGACTTCAAGCACTCGTTAAAAATCCCTACTCTAAATATACTTGATGTAATCAAAATTTAGGTCTCCCAGTGTAAAACCACTTAATGTGTCTCGCCCATTACTGAAATAGGTGTCAAATAATAAATGAGTCATACTTTCTTCCCCAGAACTCCACTTAAGTAGTAGCCTTTAAATGAAGTATTGGAAAACATTTCCTTGATAAAAGCTTGAGGCTTTTATTGCAATTCTATTGATAAAGTACTACCAATATTCTTTCGTCTAAATATAACAATCTAAAAAGAATTGATTGCTTGTAATGCACTTCTGTTGATGAACTAATATTAATGTGCTTTCTTCAATTTATAGTCCAAAAGTCAATAATATGTTAGATACTGGAGTGAAAACATCAGTCAATTCACCCGTTTCCTGTAAATGTATTCACAAAGAACTGTCCAGAATTTTTTTCTGCAATCGTTTAATCTTTTATTTCGATCGTGAAAGCTCACCATATTTATTGAAAAGTTTTTGTTTAAACTTTTTTTATGCAGCTGACATCAAGAGAGAAATTGACATTATTAATACTCATGTAGTTCAAGCCTTGATTTTGTATAGTGCTTATCCATTTGTTGTTCGTGATTATTATTATTTTTTAAAAACTGTAAATCAAAAGTATTCATATATGCATAGACATTTCAGGAAATGCAACAATAACATAAAACAAACCTTGCTCCTCTCTTAAAATATTCTAAGAGCAATTGTTTATCACTTTGTATAGCTAGTACTCCAGATGTACCGCTATAGAAACTTAAATACATTTTGCTATAGCAGTCTCTACAATACTAATCTATACCTAGTGGTAGAGGTAGCAGTGTTTTAATTCATCACTGGTGCCCACCAAGGTAACCGTAGGGTAAGCTATTTCTACTTTGAGCCAATCCTGAACACACTAGGATCACATTGCTCTCTTCCGCTGCTTCCTCTCTGCCCTGACATTATCTCTTTATTAATAAATGTTGAATAATTTTCTTCTTTAACAGATCGTCAACAAACAGTAGTCGATATCTTCACGACAAACTTTTAAGCAGCACTATTGGTTATCTGGAAGTGTTCATTATCCTGGATGGAGGTTCAAAGTATATTTTGGAAATCATAAATCCAAAGTCTCTAGAATTACAAACGAAAACATGTAATCGATTTCGATTTCGGCCAGGATTGAACCCCGGACTACCAGCCCAGAGGCGAGTATGTTAACCACTGTGCTAACCTGGCCCATATCTCTACACATAGTACACTTCTGTTAGACAAAATTTAGGACCGCCAATCTAGAATGTTCATTGTGTGTATCACAAAGGTCCAATGTTCAGGCTATGTATGTTCTCTCGTTGGGCTACCACTTCAGCCTAACCTAAACAAACAATTAATGGCATTTCGAGAAAGATCAATGCTCAATGATTATTAAATTAAAAAGTCAAATTAAATTTTATTCATTACAGGTAAGGTGATGTTTTGAAGGAACTCGACGGTGCACTGCTCACCCCAAACCCTGGTGTCTCTGGCAGACTGTTTCAGTCATTGCTCTATCCCTTTCCTCCAAAACCTTATACATTTCAATCACCTTCCTAACGAACACAAGCATCCACACTGTATGGTATGCAGCCAACATAAAAAATCTTAAACCTATCTCTAAACTATTTACCTTTCACCTCCTCTCACCTATCACGACCTCATCCAACAAAGAAACTTATCTCAAAGCTGATGAAACAATACACAATTTCCCATTCTGCACAAACTAATACCACTAAAGCATTAAAGGATGCTTTTAACAACCTGTCTGTCACTTTTACTTCATTTATTAAACAACTTTACTTAAAACAATATTTAATTCTTTAAACTCCTTAAATCTTACTTCCCAGATTATAAAAAACGCACCCAATATATATTATTAAAGTGTCTAGTAAAACCTAAACATTAAAAGCTTAATGAGTTTAAAACATTAAATATAAGATACGATGATTATGATATATTGATTTTATAATATTATTAAGTATAATTACTATCAACGTAAACAGGGATTAAGCACATACAAAGAACTGTTACTCATTCCACATTGAGAAGTATTTTGACGGATCAAAATGAAATTATACCTAAACATACAACAATATGTAGGCGTTGAGTTCAGATATTTTTTTTTCAAAATTAAATTAATCAAAGGGATGATATGTTATGTTTTATGTTTTCAGAAAATATTTTTTACACTAAATGGCTCTGCCAAAAATTTCTCCTCTTCTAAAGTGTTTCAATTCACGTTAATTGGAAAAAAAATTTTCATCTCATTTCGAAATTTCTTGTCTTTCGTTCCTGGACATCTCATATTGTGATTAATCCAGTTATCAATATCCACGCTCATTTTAATATATAACTAAGCATATAATACCGCAGCAGTAATAACACCTTCGTAAAATCAAAGTGGAGATTACGTATTACGAAATAATCTCTAACATGAGAACATGGCTTTTGTTTCCATAGCCAGTGGATCCCATTCATGGCCATCTGTAACATTACATGGCCAGTAAACCTGTTATATTTGATGTCATTTATCTGACCTGACTCTACATTGAAGATTTAAATCAACATTATTCCTTTATGGCTTCAAAACGTTCTTATTTTGTCTGAAAAATGTCAGAAACATGTAAGAATAAATGTCAGTGTCATCAAACCACCGAAGAAATAGCATGAATTAGTATACGTTTTGTAATATAGAACAAAATGGCTCATTCCCCCTCAATATTACCCAAAGATAATATGATATATAAACAAGAAAAACTACATCCGATATTAAGTTGAATTCACCGGTGAAACATATAGATTGATTAGAGCATTTTGTCAAGTAAATCCATCATACTATGGAAAGCATCAGACATTTTTTGTTACATTTATGTTATTGTACTTAAATATAAAATCAAATTGTTACAGAAATCAGGTATGTTTGTTTGGCGCTGATTTTTTACATTCAAAAATTTTATTCTTCTTTTATCTCATCTTACGTGATTAAATCACTTCAATTTTTTTCATTTTTCATTAAACCTCTTTAAACATTATGCATCAATTTCATTTCAGTTGATTCACTTAAAAAATTCAATGTAAACAAATCTAACAAATATAGCAGGTGATCAATTAGTCTAGAATGAATATTCATACCGTCAACTTAATAATTTGGTATTTAATCATTAAATAATAGCTAATCCGACAGACGCTGTCCTGCTTTACCTGTAAATATTAAATTCTAAAAGAAATAATAACTAAAATAACAAATCTGAAGTGGCCTAAACTCAACTTTACTATAAGTAAACATAATATCAAACTTGATAACAACCAACTTATGTTTTGTTTGATTAGTTAAACACTTGTTTGACAACCATCCATCACACAATGGAATTCATCAGAAAGTATATGTTTAATTGGGGGTAATTTTTTACATTTAAAAACTTTATTCTTCTAACATATTGCCTTAACTTATTAGAAAATTTCAAATTTTTTTTTATAAACTTCTAAATACAAGTTCAACTTGTCTAAGTATTGTAAGCAAATGCAAACAAATCCGACTAGTTGGCCAGGTGATTTATTATTATTATTATTATGGTAGATGGCCTAGTTAGAACGATTTTGAAAAAGTGATATTTGGAAATCTAGAAGAATAATAAAGTAAGTATGCCTCACCTAAGGTAAGCTACGACCAAGCCTGAAGTAATGTGGAAAACAGTTCCAGGCTAGGTCCTAGGAGAAAAGGGGGTGTTTTAGTTGGTAGTCTGGTTTATCTGGGAGCCCAGCACAATGTGCGTAAATGCATTTCATCTCCTTACTCAAAAAAAAAAAAAATATTATTATTATTATACAAGACGTTATTTATATCAGGTTCCGGAAGCCTATTGTAAGCAGGTCCCTTTGGTCCAGTGAATAGCGCATTAGACCTCTAATGTTAAGGTCGTGAGTTCGATTCCCACAAAATCCTCATACATTTTATTATTAATTCAGTTCAGAAAATGCACGGGGCAAGAAAACAAACAAACAAAAAAGATCGGCCATCAAAATTTTATAAGTAAATAGATAGTCCTTCAAGGTAATTGAAATTACACATTTTTTATAAATTGCTATTTTTTTGGAAAAATTTGATTATTTTTTCATGAGCCATTTAGTGTAAAAAAATATTTTCTGAAAATATAAAAATAACATATCGTCCCTTTGGTTAATGTAATTTTGAAAAAAATATTTCAACTCATTCCCCACATAATGCTCTACTTTTAGGTATAATTTCATTTTCATCCGTCAAACAAATATCACATGAATTCCCCTTACAAGCTTTCAATTAGATCATGGGTCAAAATCTTTACATTTTATTGAAAAAAAAATACAGTTGTTTAAATCTGAGAATTTTTTTCAGTTATTGCTTTTGGAACTTTAAAGATAATTCCACAACTTTCAAGACTCTAAAGTTAGTAGTTTAGGAGAAAAAAAATTTTGTCTTCAAACACATTTTGGTTAAAAAAGTAACTTTCTCATCATGCATAATCACTCTAAAACAAGAAGGTTTATCTTTACAATAGAGGACATTTTTGTGTAAAATATTAATTTGATCCATCAGAGATTACGTGTACGAAAGCTTATAGGTACACACACAACCCAATCACTTACCCACAAACACACACACATACATACACACACACGCACACACACACATCACACACACACACACACACACACACACACACACACACACACACACACACACACACACAACACACACACACATACACATACACATACATACACACAGCATCGATCGATAAAAACGTCATAAAACGACTTCTGGAACCTCAAAACATGTAAATCCATCAAATCTGGAGGCCGAATTTTTTCACAATCACTATACTTATAGTAAAGTAATAACACAGTATATGTATAAAACAATTCTTCTGTTGGTCGTATATAAAATACTGTCTACATAAATAAATCCAAAATTTGATTATTTTTTAAGAGCCATATGTAAAAAATATCAAAACTAAATATAATTCTATTATGAAAAATATTAACTCATCCCCACATATCTAATCTTAATCTCTTAATGCTCTAATTACGAAAATAAATAATAATTAAGATGTTTTCACTATTTTCATGGTTCAATAAGTCCACTTCTGAGATGTCTCCTTTGGGCATTAATGAAAGCTAGTCTTTTATATTGTTCATTTCATTAAAATAGTATCCGTTGATAACTTCTTCAGTCATGACTTCGAAGCCAAGGTTCCCCTTTGAAAGCCATCTCTCTATAAAGCTCTTTGACTGCGCAGTCTATGTCTTTATTACACTTTTTTTTTTCTTTTTAATGACACTCGGTTAATGATAGCGTAATAAGCTTTTATTAAATTATCAAATGCAAAATTATAGTGTTTCCACCTGACTCGTGTTAAACCGGTCAAACATGTTTGCAAATCAAGTCATACTGGACGAGACTTTTATCACATTTATTGTGGTAAATCACAATGTGCCAAGTAGAATTGCATCATAATAGAACGAGTAATGTAATAATTGCATTTACTTCAAAGTAATGATGAGTTGTGCAAAAATATTTTTGCTAGTTCACTGATGAAAGTCGTGAAAGTAAAATATGCAAGGCCAAATAGCAACTAAATAAGAATCAAATTTAAATAACCTGTTCAATCTTGTATATTATTTTGTATATTATTAGACTTGAACAACAAATTCTTTTAGGTTTCATTTTCAAAAAATTAAACACACACTTATTATAAACATATTTAAGACTAGTTGATAACTTGTAATTCTCCCTTAGATCTTGTCATCTTGTTTACTCCTCACATGTTTGTTATCAATATCGATCAGAAGGTATCGATTAAATTGGTCAATACAGTATCGATTTTCTTCATCAAAATGATAACTGCCACACACTTTTATTGACTAACTTTCTTTATTGCCTTTTAAACAACAAACATTGTTTTTCACTTTTTTAATCTTTGTAGTTTCCTATATCATAGAACCCTCCTAGTTAAAATTTTTCTTGTGTGGAAAAGAAATGTATAATATTTTTCCACTGTGCAACATTTTCTTTCTATTTTATTTGCATAAAAGCAGAGTTTCTCAAACTTCTTTCTACGAGGAACCCTTTTTGGTTCAGTAACTTTTCTGGGAACCTCAGACTCAAATGATTTTATATGCCAATCATAATGAAAATATTTTCATATGCCTTTAGAAATAGTATGTACGTCTAAAAACAATTAATAAGTAATAATGTGTATTTTTCAAAAACTAAATAAAAATTTAAAAATAAAAGATATTAATTTTCGTATTATTAATGAAATCATATACTAAAAATAAAACATAATTACAATAATTTTGCAGCGTTTAATGAGAATAATGTTTTTGTTTCATATTTTCACACAATTTGTTAATGTTTGGCGTTATAGTTGAGAGTTTGATTCTCAAGTCAGCAGCAACATTAAATCTACTTCGGTATTTAGTTTTTATAACAGTATAAAAGTAAAACCCAGTTTCACATAAGTAGATAGTGGTAAATGGCAGCAAACTGTGCGCATTGAGCAACCAAATATGGGCTTCTTCGGAGGCTCGGAGGGTGAGGTTTTTGCTAATCAAAACTTCATCCAATTTATAAAGTCCTAGGCTATTCTTCATTAATTTCTCATAAAAGTTCTTTATCAGTACACTTTCCACAATATTTCTTCTTCTTTCCGAAGACAAAAATATTAATTCATTTGCATCATTCCAGTTAATCACATGATTACTGATTCCAGGTTAACAGGTATTTATTATTTTATAGCTCACTTGCTCTCTGACGATGTGTTGACGAAAGGCCTTAGAGCATTGCTTCCAAATTAGTTTCATTGTGGTAAATTAATCCTTCTATTACATCAAGTGTTATTTTGATTATTATTCATATACATACATATATATATATATATATATATATATATATATATATATATATATGAATCAATGATAAAACCACAATAAGAAATGGGAAAACAAGACTAATATCTTTATATATATATATATATATATATATATAACATGGAGTGAAGGCTGAGGCGGCTAAGCAGACGGAGTTTGCTAAGGAGAAAGGTGTTTAACGAAAAAACACCCACAACCAATAAGAAGTGTCCAAAGCAATACGCAACAGGGATTGGCTCGTCTTTTTCAATATCTAATCAGGCATTATAGCATATATATATATACGAGTTCGAGATTAACGAAGAGCAACACAAAGTAGGGAAACACACTTACAGACTCAAATTTTCGGGTAATCCGTCTTCAGGAGAAAAGAGAATGGGAGACCAAGCACGTTGTAGACGAAACGGCAAGTAACGGGTTACTTGCCGTTGCGTCTACAACGTGCTTGGTCTCCCATTCTCTTTTCTCCTGAAGACGGATTACCCGAAAATTTGAGTCTGTAAGTGTGTTTCCCTACTTTGTGTGTTGCTCTTTGTTAATCTCGAACTCGTATTGTGTCCAGTTTGGATCGTATTTCGTTTTATCAGTGAATAAATATATATATATATATTATATATATATATATATATAAGTATATTTAGGAAGCAGTCCTTCATTTATACAGGTTTGATTAAATAATACGCCATATTTACGGTTGACTAGTTTCCTTGTTGACAAGGAAACAATATATATATATATACAGTTTTTGTTAAACTACCTTTGTACTAATGCGTGAATAAATTTCATTGACCATCTTTTAAGTTTTCTCACACTTGTTTTAAACATTTCTGGTACTAAAAACACTAGTTCTCCAAAGTATTTTTACTCATTCATTTGGAGAACTAGTGTTTTTAGTACCGGAAATATTTAAAACAAGTGTGAGAAAACTTGAAAGATGGTCAATGAAATATATTCATGCCTTAGTACAAAGGTCGTTTAACAAAACATGTTTAAAAGAAGGATTGATCCCCAAATTTACAAATACATAAATTTGTATACTTAGCAGACTAGCTTCCTCATCAGATTTCCAATCTCCTGAATAACAGCCTTGTTTTTTGTCTTTAAAATATAATATATTATGTTTCAAATATTCACCACTAATCAACAGACATAAATGATATTGTTTTTAAAATTTTAGTTTATGAGTAAGAATTGTTAGAGGTCATTGATGGCATAATATGATAAAGATATTTGTTCATTATACAGGTAGGTAAGTGGGATAAGTGGTTTCAGGATAAACTAAGTGGTTGTCAAGGTCTTCCTTGAGCTTAATTGCTTTTAAATAATTTTAACATTTTGTCACTGTTATTGATTGTAAAACATTAGATGAGATCATCATTCTTTATATATATATATTTCACTTGATAAACGGAAATACGATTCAACTGGACACAAGAATCCAGTATATATATATATATATATATATATATATATATATATAATATATATATATATCAGTTTTGATTTATGTTTTGAGCAAGTCCTAGTGACTTGTTCTTTCGTCAATTTAAGCCACTTGTTTTATTGCAATTATGTATATATATATATATATATATATATATATATATATAAAACAAGTGGCTTAAATTGACGAAAGAACAAGTCACTAGGAAAATCAAAACTGATAGAAACAAATATGTTCTGATTTTTTCAAATTATGTCATCAGAGAGCTATAAGCAAAATAAATACAAAAGAATTCACATAAAGTTAAAAATCATCCGGAAAAACAGGTAGAAAAAAAATATATAAAAATACAAAAGAAAGAAATCCTTAGGCTACAAAGGAAGAACAAGCAGTATGATAAGAGATCAGTATGTGCAAGTGAATATTGTGAACTCTTATCTGCCTGGTGATTCTCCTCCTGTAACCTAAAGTGTTCTTTCCTTTCCTTTCCTTTCCGTTGTTGTTCTTTCCTTTGTATTTGGTATATTCTTGTTTTTTTTAGTATAATTTCTTTGATAGTATTTTTTTATCTGTTTTCATTGCCTTATGTTATTTAACTTTTTATAAATTCTTTTGCATTTATTATGATTTGAAAAACCTCAGAGCATATTTTGCCGGTTTTGATTTACCATACTTAGTGCCTTTTTGTTTCATATATATATATATATATATACGTAAATATAAATTTATATATAAATGATCAAACCACAATAAGAACATGAGAAAACAAGACTAAGATCCTTCAATCGTAACAAGCGGTCTTCGTCAGAGTCAAAAACCCAACTGATACCCTCCTTTGAAAGGGTCAATAGTTCTTTTAATAAAAAAATTAAAACTATCTTAAAAAATCAACCCGAACTTTTTTTTTATTGTTATTTCTCGTGTTTATCTGAAATCTTTATATATATATATATATATATATATATATATAGTATATGAAAGAACTTAGTCTATTTTCCGATTTTTCTACTGTGGTTTGGATGCTCATACCGACACACACACACACACACACACACACCACACACACACACAAACATATATATATATATATACAAAACTAAAGTTTATAGGGACTCGGTCAGTTCTTCAGGTTCAAATTAAACTCTCAATGCCAACGTTTCGGTTTGTATTTAAAACCATTTTTATAGGCAGAAGTATAATTGGCCGAAGACGTTGGCAGTGAGAGTTAGTTTAATTTGAACTTTAAGAACTGACCGAGTCCCGATGAACTTTAGTTTTGTTTCTATTCCATGGTTCGATACTTTTATCAATATTTATATATATCTATATAGTTGTCATAAGTGACATACTTTCATCTCTCTTGTCCTCATTTTGTTCTGTTCAAATAATATTATGAATAAAATCTTTCCAGTTACATGTTTAATGTTTAATATTTTACAACATTATTATTTGAACAAATTGACCTATAGTAAAAATAATGTAAATGAATAAATTCCTAAATTTTAAATTATGTAACGCATTTATAAGTTATGTAATCAAAAATATATTTTCTATAATTTGAGGGAACAAGTATAATTTTTCAGTATTTCCTTCAAACTGTTACTACTGCCTACTAAAGGTAATCTAAGAACTTTTCCTTACTTAGAAAGGTCCAAGTTATCCCTCGCTAATTGCATTATTTGTTCATTATCAGCTGATAATTCTGGCGCCTTTTCATACGTGAAGGTATTTGTTATTATAGGCTGGGTTTGCTTATGTTTCTGTACAGTTTTGCATTGCATGCTGCAAGTAGTGTCATTAGCACTGATTGCTATTAGTGAGTCATAGCTGGTATTGAGAGAATTCCAACAACTAAATGGTTGGACTCCGGGCCGGCTTGTTCAAGGCCAGCTGCAGAGCACCAGTCAGACAGCCTATGACTTCCCTGGGATACTCACAAGAAGTTGATGACTTTTGTGGACTCGTGGAAGTCAGTAGCGCTAGATGATCACTGCGGCCATCTCCTCCTATAGAAAGCCGCCATAGGCGTTTTTGTCGGAGTAGGGGCCTTCGGAGTCTAAATCATCTCAACCTGGGTGGTCCTCCGTAATTACCCCCTCCCACCATCCCCCCTTCCGCCATCTTGATTACCACCTATAGACTATCACCGAACCCTCACCGACCCTCTCCCCAAGTCCATTTATTATAACTTTATTATTATCTTCCTCAACAGTATCGCTCTCTTCTCTTCATTACCATAACCCTGCCTTCTTCTATCCATTTATCAACTGTTCCTTCACAACTATCTGTTAATCGTGCCCAGTATTAACTCTGCCTTCCAAAACCATGAATTCCTTTCCTCAGGCCTGACTTCTTCAAATCTAAATTACACACCTCCGGTCATCTCTCCCTCTACCAATTACCTTTATCTTTAACAAAACAAAATCTCTAGCCACTTTCAACATCATAATTTTACCTTGCTCAATTGAGAGTCTTCTTTTGACTAACTTAATACAGAGCCTGGTCTGAGACATCTCCAAGTGCAGGATTCCTATACAAGGGCAGTTGACTCACAGCTTCAGACACACCGCATCATTAGCATATGCCTGCAATAGTCAAAAATATTAAAAAATGTAAAGTAAAACTAAAAACAAATTACTCTATAAAAAATATAAGACCCTTTTAGTTCCCTCTTTGCACCATGTAAAACTAAGTTACACTTAGTTATATTACTACTTAGTTCCAACAGAGTTACAACATAGCTATAGCTTACTTATACATAGTTCTTACTTAGTGACAACGTAGTTATATTACTACGTTAATTAGCTATATTACAATTTAAGTACAACTTAGTTAAAACATAATTATAGCTTAGTTATACATAATTATAACTAAACTACAATGTAGTTATATTACTAAGTTATTTTGTTACAACATAGTTATCACTTGTTATACATAGTTAATTACATACACTGAAAGTTAAAACATAGTTATAGCTTAGTTATACTTAGTTACAACATAGTTATATTACTATTCTACTTAGTTATATTACAACTTAGTTACAATAGGAGTGTCTCTAATCGGGGTTCGGTCAATTTTCCAGGATAAAAAATCAAACTCTCGTTGCCAACGTTTCGGTTCTATTTAAAACCTTTTTCATAGGCAGAAGTAAGATTTTTTTAACTAAGAAAATAAAATTTGCATTGTTGTTCCTTTAAATAATGTAAATTTTATTTTCTTAGTTAAAAAATTTTTACTTCTGCCTATGAAAAAGGTTTTAAATAGAACCGAAACGTTGGCAACGACAGTTTGATTTTTTATCCTGGAAAATTGACCGAATGCCGATTAGAGCACACACCTATTCTATCAAACGGTCGATATTTTATTGAATCTGTTATATATATATATATATATATATATAACGGTATATCGACCGTTTGATAGAATAGGTGTGTTCTCTAATGGGGAAAATTAACCGAATCCAGATTAGAGAACACACCTATATATATATATATATATATATATATATATTATATCTATTGAATTTTATAGTAGATTCTGTATTCACCATTTTTCTACTTATAGCTTCTATTTTTCTCACAATCTTCTTTTGTGCTAGTGGTAATTGCCAAAGCAAGCTAGCATAAGACATTCAGAAGGCTGGAACACTAAAAAACACTTCACCAGGAATATCTATATTTAATTAACTACTACACTAAACTGAACTAATATGACAAGCTTTCGGCCCCGTGGGTCATCGCCAGGTTCTTAAACTACTTACATTTACTAAATATACATATTACTTACTATATTGCCGTTAAACTCCAACTGAACACTGCTATTCTGTCTAAGTGAATGTTGGTGGTGCCGAAATACACTAACATAAGAACTTGCTTAAAAGAGGATTTGCTCCCAAAATACACCCATATATTATATATGTATATAGTATTTGTAGACCAAACCGTCGGTTGGTCTCCAACCGTCTCTGTACCAGTGCGCATGGATTCCCTCTCTTATCTTTCCTGAAAGCGGTTCAAACCAAAAATAAAAAACTGTAAGTATGTATTTTTAATTTTTCTATGTATCCTTGTCTACATAGAGCTTTTTATATATACATATATAGTCAACAGGAAAATGATCGAAAAAAGACAACAAACGTTTCACAGTAAAGTATAGACACAGAATAAAGATACAAACACACTTACAGTCTCTAATTTTCGGTTGAACCGTCATTAGGAGAGTTGAGATAGGGACACAAAGCAACGGTTGTGACAACACTGTTGGCTCCAACCGTCACTTCGCAGGTGCGCTTGGTGTCGCAATATTAACTCTCCTGATGACTGTTCAACCAAAAATTTGAGACAGTAAGTGTGTTAGTATCTTTATTCTGAGTCTATAGTTTACTGTAAAGCTATATATATATATATATATTGATGTAATCTCGTGTATATCAAATTATATGACCTAAAAGACAGTTATTAAACAGACAGCTTAAAATGACAGTTGTAAGTGGACCATGTTGTAATAAAAGGCCTTGTTATAAGTAGAAATGCCAGTGTTTGTTTATTGTTAAGCAAGGAAAACACTATTGAAGTCACTAAGAGAGCGTCTAATAAGGAAGAGTTTATTTAACAGAGCTGCCGAGTTAATGGTTTGTTGATTGAGAGCTAATTTACTAGAAGATGGAATAAATGTTTTAAGTCAAAAGGTCACGGAGTGGGCGGACCAAGCTTGATTAACTACTTTAATTGGTTAGCGAGATGATAGACAAAGCATTCTATAAAGAACGTAAGCTCAGTCGGTTGCTTCACAACTTAATGCTTAAAACTTTAGCGCTAACTTCTCGATTTTCTTTAAGTTATATGACTAAATGTCATTTATTGTGTAATTAAAACAGAAATAACTGATGAAGACCTGTTGTTAAATGGTTAAAAGATCTTCCATTAAATCATTGCAGAACATGAATTGAAGAAAGAATGCAATGATTTTCATTGATTTATATTAATAGTAAAGGAATTGTTGACCTGTATTTCTTTCTTTCTCATTAATTTTTCTTTTTCGGAATTTATGATCTTAATTATTCTTAACGTCAACAATCTTACTTGTTTTTCTTCAGAGATTTCCTTGAAATGACTTTTTCAAGACGATTTTCTAATAGCTTTCCTTTGTTTAAAGGTCATCCTTTAAACATTAAATTTTTTTTAGAGATTTAGATGCTAAAGAGTGGTGTTGTAAGTGTGTGTTATTTAAAGTAAACTGCTTTATAATTTTTTTTAAAACTTAAATTGACTGATTGGTCAGTCAATTTTTAATATCGTACATGATTATTGTGTATGAGGGAGCATAAAAATTCAAATTTGGATCAATTCAGGGAAAGAATTCAGATGTCTGGACACCGGTGAATCAAGGTAAAAATAGAAGGATAGATTTGCACTGGGGGGGGGGGGGGGGACGGCTGGGCAGGTAACCAGCTCCGCAGGGGGGGTGTGGAGCGGCAAAGACTGACACAGAGAAGACGCTTTGGCCTCAGCAGGAGGCAGTGTTTTGACTTCACCTAATGGGACCACCCAGCCGCACACACACACACACACACATCTGATTAGCCCCATTACACCCAATACACCCCATTGTGTTTGGCTCAACCCAACACCCTATCCACACCCTCATCGGCAAAAAACCGCCCTTTGCTCGGCTCCATTTCAACGCCGACAACCTATTAGCCTACCCGCTGCCAGCGCTAAAGTCAACGTCTGCTCTACTCAAACCATACACAATACCCCACTACAAAGTGCAATAACAACACCACACCCTTGTAAAACATACTATTTACAATTAAAACAAATTCATATCTATTAGATCAGTGTTTCCCAAACTTTTTCGAGTGACCGCCCCCTTGAATCCATAAACCTATAACTCAACACCCTTGAATAATAATCAGATTCCTAGACTAAATAACCAAATGAGTAACATTTTAATAATTAAATTAAAATAATTACTAATTCAATATTTATTTAGAATCCAATAGATGTATTGTTTCATAGGATATTTATGCAAAAGAATACACAATAAAAGAAACTTAGGTGAGAATATACTTTTAACATAAAAATGAATTATCAAAACAAATAATTTGAAGAAACTGTTTCCTTGAAGTTTACATGTTGTGTTTTCACTTAAATTTAGAAATTATATTGCATGAACATTTTCAATTTATGAAAATAGAATCCCTGCTCCTTTTTGCATTACCGCCCCCCCGATATCAAAGCACCGCCCCCAGGGGGGTGGTACCGCCCACTTTGGGAAACACTGTATTAGATGATATTCAAAACTCAAAATGGTTCGTGTACACATTTACTTGAATCCATTTTTACTCTCTTTTAACAATCGTAAATTTATAGAATATTGGGCCTTTTTAATATCGGGCCTTATACTTGTGTATGAGAGGAGCATAAAATTTAAACTCGGGCCGATAGATCTTTATAAATTGTAAAATCACAGAAATCTTTTAATTTGTATGAATTCAATTGTATGAATTTCATTTCATACAGCCCCTGTTTTCGTTTGGAGTCTTCAAGGCAAATAGAAAGTTACAGGTCCTCAGAGTATAATAAAATAGTATTCATAATATCCTCGTCAAGCCTCTTACATTGGCTGGAGAGTTCACCCTGTTTCGAGTCCTTCTGGTTCCCATCTTCAAGAGAAACTTGAGGAGGAGTTGTACTCATTTACTTGAAATAAGTCAGTTCTAAGCAATGTACAGACAAAACCTTTCTTTTATTTATTTAGATTATATAAATCATTTGATCCAAATCAATTGATTGATTATTTGATATTAATAAGTTCTGCTTTTAAATAAAAAGTTGGCAGAATACATAAACTTTCGTTCATCACTCCTAGTGAAAAAAGAGAAATACTTCGCTAATGTAGTCTAAATGCGCTAGTTCATTATTAAAACCTGATTATTTAATTCATTTCAGTAAAACTCATAATGTTTGAAGAAATTATCATTACCATTGATATTCATTATTTTAATTAATAATTCCAAGTCAAAATTATTGGTAAGAATTTATACGTTTTTTTAAAGAACTGCGAGTAATTAAATTTCTAAAAAGTGTATGTTTATAATGAGGTAAACGAAAGTCGTCTGGTGTTTCATGATAATTTTTTTTTATGTTAAAAGGTCCTGAATTTTGGATTAAAGCTCATTTAAAAGGAAGCAAGAGGTCGCATTTTTTATTAAGCAGAGATTTATGATAGGCTTATTCCTTTATTCAAACAGTTTAAAATAGTTAAATATTATAGCGTTATATGATTGTTGCTTAATTATTCAGTTTTAGTATATTGTGTTGTAGGGTATTTATTTATTTTTACATTTCAATAAACCCTAATGTAAAAAAATAAAAAAATCCTGTCTTTTAATGTATTACTAAGTTTTTGTATACAGTTCTGATATTATAAAATTAAATTACTTACATAATTTGTAATGTTAAATCAATCACACCATATGCGTTAAATCAATCACACCTTTCACGTTAAATCAATCAGACTTTACGTGTTACATCAACACACCTTTATATTTTAAATCATTCACACCTTTTATGCTAAATCAATCACACATTACACGTTAAATCAGTCACGCCATACATGTTAAATCAATTACACCGTACACGTTAAATCAATCACACCTTTCACGTTAAATCAATCAGACCTTACGTGTTACATCAATCACACCTTTATATTTTAAATCATTCACACCTTTTATGCTAAATCAATCACACATTACACGTTAAATCAGTCACGTGTTAAATCAATCACACCGTACACATTAAATCAATCAGACCTTACATGTTAAATCAATCACACCTTTACATTTTGAATCATTCATACCTTATATGCTAAATCAATCACACATTACACGTTAAATCAGTCACGCCATACATGTAAAATCAATCACACCGTACACATTAAATCAATCACACCTTACATGTTAAATCAATCACACTTTTACATTTTAAATCATTCACACTTTACATGCTAAATCAATCACACACTACACGTTAAATCAGTCACGCCACACATGTTAAATCATTAGCACCTTACATGTTAAGTCAATAACATATTACACGTTAAATGAGTCACACCGCCCATGTTAAATCATTCACACAATACACGTTAAATCAGTCACGACATAAATGTTAAATCAATTACACCGTACACGTTAAATCAATCATACCTACATGTTAAATCAATCAACACCCTTCAGTTAAATGTTTTCTCGACGGCTTTTTAGTAAAAGGACTGTGATTTTTTTTAACACATCATTAAAGCTTACAAGCTGTTACTCTGTAGTTTTTATCCGCCAGTCGAACAGCTCTCCTTTGAGTTTCTAGCCCCTTTTATTTATAGTCAAAGCCTTTTAATCGTTAGTGTCCTTTCTCTATTTTCAATAATTCATTTGAAAAAATTTTTTCTAGTTTCTTTCTTTCAACGACATTTTTTTCTTTTTTTTTTTTTGGAGTCCTCGTTTAAACTTTACAACATGAACTGTTTCTGAATTTATAAGATAAACAGCGGCAGTAAAAATATGTTTTATTCAATTGAAATTACATTATAACCAATATTATTTAAAAAAAATAACTTACTTTATTTCACAGAAGAGTACCAAAATGTAAAAATACAATTAATTTCAACAAAATATACTATATATTCACTGTGACATTCTCTCTTTGACCTGCAATCAATTTTACCTAGCTAAAACAATTTAATGTACACCGAATAATTACCTAATTAGCTAATGTAAAACAATTACCTACCAAAGTTTTAATCCCAACCTAAATTAATAAGTAAAATTGATCAATATTAATAATTTATTGGATTTGGGTTTGTATAGAAAACAAAGATGTATACAGAATTTTTTCTATACTCAATTTCATGTGTATCTTATTGAAAAATGTTGAACTCTGAACGACATACCTGAATAACATAACTGAATGACATACCTGAATGTATCTTATTGAAAAATGTTGAACCTGAACGACATACCTGAATAACATAACTGAATTACATACCTGAATGTATCTTATTGAAAAATGTTGAACCTGAACGACATACCTGAATAACATAACTGAATGACATACCTGAATGTATCTTATTGAAAAATGTTGAACCTGAACGACATACCTGAATAACATAACTGAATGACATACCTGAATGTTATTTCTTGTTATAAGGACTGGTTCATTAAAAAATTTTTCCAGTCCTAAAATAAGTCAAATAAAATAAAACTTTATCTGTGCTTCCTATTATAAATTCATGTAGTACTGTTGTGTAACTTGGAGAATAAAAATGCTCCATTATACAAAAAAAATGGTGAAATTTAACTATATGATTGCTATAGAAGAAATTGTTAAAAATGTTTGTGAAATATATTTTCAGATTTTTTTTTTATGTTTACTTGGAATAGGAGGTGATATGCGATATTTTTGTACAGTTTATTGCAGTACAGACCAGTGATGGCAAAGCGTGTCAATGCTGACACGCAAGCTCATTTTTGATGATACGGATCTTCAAGATACAAAATTTCAAAATCAAATATGTGTCTCTCATAACAGGCAGATTTGGTTATTAGTAATATTATTCCTTCAATTCAAATTAAGTTCTTTGAGAAGTTGGCCCAAAGAATTAACTACTCTTGATAATAAGTTGATGTTTCGTAGAAAATTATCCGGCATTTTTCAAAAAAAAATCCTTGAAAATGCTGAAAAACTTTCGTTAAAACATCGGTACATTATAAATAGTACATAATACTTTGGACCAAATCCTCAAGAAACCTATTTTGAATTTTAAGAATCAGCAGTCGAGAAGCTATGTCAATATTAGTGCATACATAAATAATTATTAATCATTTAATTCGGAAACCAGTCGTGCATGTCAAGTAAAATAATACTGCATAATATTGCATGTTAATAACATCTAAATACATTATCTTAATATTGATATTAATATAAAAATGTATCCTGAAAACTATCTATATATATATACGAGTTCAAAATTCAAGAAGAGTAACACACAGAGTAAGGAAACACACTGACAGACTCAAATTTTTGGATAATCAGTCTTCAGGAGAAAAGAGAAAGAGAGACCAAGCACGTTGTAGACGCAACGGCAAGTAACCTGTTACTTTGCGTCTACAACGTCCTTGGTCTCCCTTTCTCTTTTCTCCTGAAGATGGATTGCCGGAAAATTTGAGTCTGTCAGTGTTTTCTTACTCAGTGTGTTACTCTTCTTGAATTTTGAACTCGTATTGTGTCCAGTTTGGATCGTGTTTCGTTTAATTAGTGATATTTATATATATATATATATATATATATATATATATATATATAAACTATGAATTTAAAAAAGAACACATAGAACGGAAACCACTGAACTCACTACTATATTTCGATGTTCTCGTCTTCAGGAAAAGAAGTGAATCGCTCCAAAGTTGATAACGACTGACTTGGCGTTCGAACTGAAGCACTCAAACAGTGTAGCCAACTTTCGGAGGAAGGTAGACAGGGAAAATAAATAGATAAAGCCAAATAAAAATTAAAAAAATGAAAACATGTAACTAAAATAAAATTAAAAGCTGACAACAACTTAAAAAAAAAAAAAATCAACGATTGAGGTTAAGCCCAGGAGCCGATCTACCGCCCAGAAGACTAATAAGTGCTTCTTCTGAAGAATATATATATATATATAATATTGGTATAAATAGACAGCAGATCCTCTTTTAAACAGGTATCATTAAAATGATACTGATGATCATAAAAATATTTATTCTCTATTAGTCCAGTTATACTGTTGACCTTTCAACTCTTTTATTCTAACCGCTTGTTTCTTGTTCATTATTGACCTTTGACCTTCTCTTTATATTAACCTGTACTAATCCTTTTAATCTATTAATAGCAATGACTAAGCATCAGTCATCGATTTTAATTTAACATGTCACTTGGCCAACTTCTTTTCCAGTTGAACCCTGTTAGCAGGAGGTTAGTTCGTAGGATCGAATCTCTCAGTCTTAAGATCGTGAATGCCGAGACTGCGGTTAATTTTAATATATATATATACTTTTTCGTTGGAAATACGATTCGAAATGAACGAATATAGTTCAATATAACAAAAAATAGAGAAATTAAAAGCACACACATACAGTCTCTAATTTTCGGTTTAAAACGTTTTCAGAAGAGATAAGAGAGAGAAACTAAGCGCACTAGTTCAGAGACGGCGTGAGACCGTCTCCAATGGTTTTATCTCTCCTGAATATGGTTTAAACCAAAAATTAGAGACTGTATGTGTGTGCTTTTAATTTTTCTGTTTCTTTTTTTTTACATTGAACTATATATATATGATCAAACTGCACTTTGAAATGAGAAAACAAGACTAAGATCTTCAACCGCAACAAGCGGTCTTCATCAGAGTCAAAACCCCAACTCATATATGTATATATATATATGTATATATACTTGATTTTCTATGTTAAGTGTCAATGAAATATGTAAAACGAGTCTCTGAATGTAAATCATTGGTGTCATAATTTTGGTTTTTGTATTTTAAATGGCATTAAACAAATAATTAACTTACAAAAATTATAAAGTTCCTATGTTTTTTTTAGTCTTTACTTCTGTGATATGTGAAATGCCATGAAAACTATGTTTCGATTTTTTCAAATTTTGACATGCCGAACTCAATAGGTATGGTATAGATAATAAGAAAATCATGAAGTTGGATACTTCCAGAGGAAAGAGGAGTTTGGTTTGATGGTCATTTATTATATGGTTAGGAATGATAAAGAAAATATATTCTCAATTACGAGTAGATCCTAAATTATGAAATAACAGATTGAAATAAATTTAAAAAAAAGAATTTTTATAGCCCAGATTCATATAATTTTTTTTTAATATTTGGATGGGTTTTTCCACGTTGACAAATCTAGGACACTTGGCTCAAGGTCCAAGTTAATGACAGAATACTTCTACTTTCGCCGTACTTTCTTCACATGACCACATCACGTTCAAAACCATTTCTCCCAACAAAACACTGATTCCTTACAAAACTTCTTAATAGATGTTTACAGTGTTGTTCATAATTTTGATAGCGTAATTTCACAGGTGGTTTCAAAGTAATCATTAACGATCGAATGAATTGTACGACTCTTGATTTCGGGAAAAGTGATTTAAATCTAGAAAAAAAATGGGTCAAAAAGTAATAATAACATTGTCTTTACTATAAAGGCCCATATTGTAAGATTTTTTAATACTTTTGAAGAAATAACTACTATCCTTCAAGCGCAGATGCATGCGATATAGTTTTCTTTTAAGCATATTCTAAAGAAATTCCTAAAAAATCTAGAATCTATTTCTTATCAAACATAATGATAAGGTTACAATCTATGGTATTTCATTCAACATTAGTATAGAATTGTGTGATTTTTTTACAATAGATATCCATTAGAAATAATTTAACTCTGATGTGATTTCCTGAACACATAGGAATAGAGGGGGATATGGCAGTGGGCCGATTGATAAAGCCTGGAGCAGGACCCTCTATAGCCTCGCTTCAAGCTTCCTTAAGGGTTAAATTAAAGAACTGTTAAAGAAGAACGTAAATAGATGGTGCCTAATGCAAACAAGTCTAATACAGCCTAAAAACTCCAATCTGATAATACTTAAAATTACAAAAAAAAATAAATAAATCAACATAAGAAAGAACTAAAAATGCATACGAAATATCTAACTGGATATTCTTTCTCAAATACCACTTAAAAGCTGACCATAGCATTAAACATACTATGCAAAAGTCTGCCTGCAAAAAGAATACATTTTGTGACTGTGAGGACATTACCTATTTAAGGTTAGAGATTTTTGCTAAATTATGCCTAAAACTAACAGAAGTGAGAAATATTTCTCCATAAATAGTTGTTAAAATTATTAAAAACATTATAAGCTAAGTTATTATTATAATGACAAAGGGTAGCACAATAGAACATTTTGGCAGCAGTTCATATGAGTTGTAAGAAATCTAAGGCTCACTGACTTATAACGATAATAATAAATGCAAGTATTAACCAATTTATATAATGTGTTACGTATTTTTTTTATTATTAGAAAAATTTGAATGGGCTTACTATGTTCAACTTGTTGCCAAACTTACTTTTGATCAAATTTAATTGCACTTGTAATTTATAGCAATGTATGGTATATAAATGGATCAAGGACAGCGGAAGGTACAAGAGCTGAAGTATTTGGGTCTAAGACGAAATACTCCCAATCTATGGCATGTACACCAGTATATTCCAAGCTGATGTCCATGACATTGAAATATGTACACAATTCAATATGGACAAAGGATATAATAGCAGACATATAGTAATAATGTCTGATAGTCAAGCAGCAATTAAAACATTGAGCTCAAACCTTATTAGCTCAAAGATGGTCCTGAACTGCAAAAATAAAGTTAATCTCCTGGGTATGAGGAACAAGATCTCTCTCTCCTGGATGCCAGGACATGGAGGAGTAGAGGGAAATGAACGAGCAGAAGAACTTGCGAGGGAAGCTGCTCAGAAACCGCATATAGGTCCAGAACCATATTGTGGTATCGGACAACACACTATACAAGAACTCCTTAGGAAAGAGGTTAGAGAAAACAGGAGGCAATACTGGGATTCTCTTCAAGGACACTTCTTCAAGACAATCAAAGATACTTCTCAATAAGTATGAGAATAGGCAAATCCTTGATTATGTAACAGGAATTATGTAACGACTTTAACCGGTTTTCTAACGGGTCACTGCAAACTTAATAGCTATATGCGAAGAATGGGCATTATCAATGATGGTTTGTGCAGGTTCTTCAAAGTTGAGGAGGAAACACCGCTGCATCTGCTGGCTGATTGCCAAGCCACTGTGCTACACAGAGGCAGGTGCTTCGGACACTCAACAAAACCATAGAAGAGCTTTTATCGTTGGACCCAGCAAAAGTGCTGTGCTTTTTGGAGGCGTTGAAGCTAACTGGGGAACTATAGTACAGAAGGGGGGAAAGTACAATAGTTCATTGGACGCAGTACTACAATCACCCTCAACAAATAAATAAATAAATTATAACAATGTAGAGAGTTTCACTAGCACAAATATAATAAAAAATATTCAATATATTTCATTATTGAAATAATTTCAAAAACCAAATGAATTAAGAGACGTCCACACTATTAACAAGAGGTGTCTTAAGATTTATTTTTGTCTTATGTAAAATACTTAAGTTATTTCTCTGAAAAATCTCTCTCAGATTAATCAATTGATATCAGTCTAAATTCATATTATAAATACTATTCTACTCTTTTATACAATATCTGTATCAATTTAATCCCAGCTCATTAAAAGTTAGTTTACCACTAATAAAGTTCATTGTCTAAACTTTTGATACTTGAAGACAATTTGTACACGGTTTAAAACCAAAACAAAATAAATGTCAACAAAAAGCCAAAACCAGAGCATTTTCAGTTAAATTTGTGTATAGAGATTTCCACCAAATTACAAAAAGTTTATCGTGTAAAGTAATCTACGAGATAGTAAAATATGAGTGTTAAATCTTCTGGTATCTGGGCTAACCGTAACCTAAATATGAAATTAGTTATTGTAAATCACACATGTACGCACATACATACATACACTCACAAAGAGAGAGAAAGAGATAGATAGATAGATAGATAGATAGAGAGAGAGAGAGAGAGAGAGAGAGAGAGAGAGAGAGAGAAGAGACAAATTTGTTAAGCAATGAGAAGATCTCGAAAATCGTGTATTCTCATTGCAAACTCAATACCAACATTTTGATATTTACGATGGTCAAAAACGTTTTGTTTGAAAACGTTTTGTTAAATGCTTAACAAATTATTTTGTTAATTAAATGACTTAAATTATTTTTTAATGAAAACAAAACCGTTCTTTGTTAAATGCTGTAACTTTAAAATAAGCAATTGTTTAAATTAAAAAAAAATTCTTTATTTTTGATATAGAGAGTAAAAAGGGAATATTGAACTAAAGTAAAAATAGTTTAAAAAAAAACTGATGCACCAACCTATATTTGAACAGATTTCTAACAAAAAAAAAACAACAAAAAAACAATAACAAGTTTTGTTTCAGATCAAGCACGCTTTAAGAAAGTTCAATATTGGTATTGAAATTACGATTCCGTTTAAAAGCTAACAGTAACTTTAATATGAAGTTTGGTTATTATAACTCTTTTATTTTTTGTGATATCCTACTCTAGCACTCTCTCTCTCACACACACATACGCACACACGCACGCAAACAACACATACGTGCGCACACAGACACACACACACACCACAGAACAATATACAGAACAAATTTTATTTCATTCAGAAATAAATGTTACCTAATTATTTTACAATTATTCTGTTACCAAAAGATATCCTGGTAGCTTTACACGCATTAAAATACATAGGGAAATCCAATAAATATTTCTAAAAAAACCTGGATTAATTAACACTCAGTTTTGAAATACTAATTAGTGAATTATGTATGATATATAATCACGTTTTTGATTATCAAATAAATATTTGAACTTGTTTATTATATAGGTACTGATATTTTATCATGTATAATACAACATTCCTCAATAATTTATATTTATTTCACGTTTTTCCAAATAAATTCACATTTTACCAGATAATATTTTAAATAAATTAATATTTATATGCATTTTAAATTAATTATTCCATAAATTAATTGAAGTGTATTAATAATTATCAACTTATTTAATAATTTAATGTCATATAAATTAATTTTTATATGCATCTTATAAAGCAATAAATTTTATTAAAAAACTTAAATTTTTGATAAATATTTCAAAAAAAAAAAAATAAACTCTTGTCATCTAAAATAATAAGGTTTTTTCTCTCGCATCTTATAAAGCAATAAATTTTATTAAAAAACTTAAATTTTTGATAAATATTTCAAAAAAAAAATAAATAAACTCTTGTCATCTAAAATAATAAGGTTTTTTCCATCGTGGTATATTTACAGTTTTGTATAAGGACCATTGTCAGTCGATTTACTTATCCTGGCGAAGTTGTATTTGTCAAATTACTATCACAAAGAAATAGTTTCTTAAGACTCTTGTATTCATTTAATACTGCTTACAAGATTTTGCTGTTCAAAATTGTTTTATTTAAAAAAAATTATCCATATAATAATTTTTTAAGCAATATTAACGACTACAGTTTATTGGAACTAAATATTCTAGAAATAAACAAATTTTATCTTATTTTATTTTTTATGTTTTAATTATTTTAAATTTTATTTTATTTTATTAAAAAAAAAATGTTAAATCCGTGAAAGGTTAAATGTTTGTTATAAGATATAGTAAAAGTTAAAAAAGATAGAAGATTTAAAAGAAGGTTATTAACAACAAAATAAAAAAAAGACATTATTTTAGTCATATTTGCTTAATAATTAATGAACTTCATAACTTAAAGAAATGTTCCCCATTTCTATTGGTTTCAGGAATTATTTTCTAAAAATTTTAAACATATTGTTTATTATTTAAATGTCAACAACTAAAAGATGTTTATTTTAATTATATTTGAAGAAGTGCAAGAATACACAAAGTGTAATTTATTTAACAAATAAGAAAAAAAATAGTATTCTTTTAACATAAATATCTTGAGATAATATTTTATTAGTTGTTCTTAATTTACATATTTCCGAAAAAATGATGATAATTTATGATTGTCAAATCACAATATGAAATGGGGGAAAAAAAAGAAGATCTTTCAACCGTGACAAGCGGTCTTCGTTAAAGTCAAAAACCCACTTTTTTTCCCCATTTCATATTGTGGTTTAATCACTAATTGTTATTTTACATGTTTATGTGAAATTTTCTTATTGAAAAATAATTTACACATAAGCCAATTCAATGATCAAACCACAATACGAAATAGGAAACAAGACTAAGATCTTTCAAACGTAACAAGCGGTCTTCGTTGGAGTCAAACACCCACTTTTTTCCCCATTTCATATTGAGGTTTAATCATTGATTGTTATTTCACGTGTTTGTGTGAAATCTTCTTATTGAAAAATAATTTACATAAAAGCAAATTCAATGATCAAATCACAATACGAAATGGGAAAACAAGACTAAGATCTTTCAATCGTAACAAGCGGTCTTCGTTGGAATCAAAAACCCACTTTTTTTCCCCATTTCATATTGTGGTTTAATCATTGATTGTTATTTCACATGTTTGTGTGAAATCTTCTTATTGAAAAATAATTTACATAAAAGCAAATTCAATGATCAAACCACAATACGAAATGGGAAAACAAGACTAAGATCTTTCAAACGTAACAAGCGGTCTTCGTTGGAGTCAAAAACCCACTTTTTTCGCCATTTCATATTGTGGTTTAATCATTGATTGTTATTTCACGTGTTTGTGTGAAATCTTCTTATTGAAAAATAATTTACATAAAAGCAAATTCAATGATCAAACCACAATACGAAATGGGAAAACAAGACTAAGATCTTTCAACCGTAACAAGCGGTCTTCTTCAGAGTCAAAAACCCAAATGAAACACTAGATGCAGAAAACATCTGGTGAGGGGTTGAGAAGAGTGGGAGAGAGAGAGAGAGAGAGAGGGATAGATAGATAGAGAGAGAGAGAGAGAGAGAGAGAGATGAGAGGGAAGAGATAAGCAAATTCACATGTTGACATTCTACAGTTAATGACAAAATAGAAGAACAAAAAAGGAACGAATCATTGCAAAAAACAAGAAATACAAATTAAATTAATTTGGTGATAAAATAAACCATATAAAATGAGAAAAAATTGGAGTTGCCTGAACTCAGCTTCACTATAAGTAAACGTAATATCAAACCCGTTGAAATCTATTTTATTTTTAGTTTAATTTTAATGTAGCAATCGTAAAGTCTAATATCAAACTCAGAGAAAATCAGTAATGATTTAATTTGTTTTGATGTGGCAATATACATTTTATCAGTTATATCAATTGAAGACATTGGTTTCCAACAATTTGACCTGTCATTACCATTATAATTATTCCTATATCAACACTCATCGCTTCGCCAACGGTTATAATAACTTTTTTACACACGCATATATATATATACTTATGAAATAATTCTAAAGCAATAGAATAATTATAACAATATCCTTATGTCAATGTATAAAAAAAATCTATAGTTGAAATAACTGATTTATCAATAAATTCCTCTTTGTTACTGTACATATTAAAATGTAATAAATTACCAAATAGTAGTAATAGTAGTGCTAATTGTAAAACAATCATGTTGTAGCCCTGAAGATGACATAAATATATGTCGAAACGTCGGCAAAAGGACTAGTTTAACATCATTGGATCTCAACCCTCAAAAAAATTATATCATATAACATGACACTACAATCATATACATGGGCTACAACATGATTGTTTTACAATTAGCACTACTAATATATATATAAATTAAAATTTTTAAAACACATAGAAAAGAAATCACTGAACTCACTACTATATTTCGATGTCCTCGTCTTCAGGAAAAGATATATATATCAATGATCAAACCACAATAAGAAATGGGAAAACAAGACTAAGATCTTTCAACCGCAACAAGCGATATTCGTCAGAATCAAAAACCCAACTGATTTATATCCAACCCAACCCAACTGATATATATATCTCAATGATCAACCCACAATATGAAATGAGAAAACAAGACTAAGATCTTTAAACCGTAACAAGCGGTCTTCGTCAGAAAAAAAAACCCAACTGACTGGTGTTTTTGACTCTGACGAAGACCGTTTGTTACAGTTGAAAGATCTGAGTCTTGTTTTCCCAATTCATATTGTGGTTTCATCTTTAATTGTTATTTCACCTATTTATGCGAAATTTATATATATATAAATATGTATAAAAGTAACTGTAAATAGGGTTTTTCGGTATTTTAGTTTTATAACCAAACTTTCAAATGCCAAGCGTTTTGGTTTTATTTAAACTTTCCTCATTGGACGAAGTATGAATCTCAATCTTTAAATTAATATAACATATAAAATATTAATATAAATCATATTTATATAAATATTGAGAATCATAATTTTACCAATGAGGAAGATTTTAAATGAAACCGAAGTTTTTGAAAGTTTTGGTTACAAATTAACTTTTGTTGAAACTGAAAAACCGAAAAACCCAATTTTCTTTATCATCTATAACTCAATTGCAGTTTAACTTTAATTAACTTTAATAAAGTGGAATGTAATGTTATATTAATATGTAGAACAATTTTTTTCCCTTCAAATATAAAGAAAGACTATTTTGAAAAACTTCATCTTCCTGTTTTAGCTAAAAACAGGAACAATTGTTCTGAAGACCTGCTGAAAGCGCAATTTATTCACAACACTAACTTCAAGAATTCTTGATTTTCAATTATACAGCATTTAGCATAATTTTTCAGTAGTTAGCAATAAACACAACATTAAATTACATGTTACTGTTTACATGCGATTTCAAGGCTTCGAGGTTTTGTTCACCCATGTGTAAACTTAATTTTTCTATGATCTGTTATTAGAAAATATTGCACGCTTTTAATTATTGTTTCTCTTTTTTTTTTCTCCAAGACAAACTAATTTTACTTTAGTATGCAAATTTCAGGTAAAAAAATTAAACCAAATTACTGCTTTACTCAGATTTTGCAAAAGAAAAACGGTTATTAAAGTGGTATTAAGAACGTTTTGCGACAATAACATTGTAGCATGGCAGCTGCAATTAGATCAAGAGCAATTTAATTTGCGAATTATTAATTGTAGCTTCTTTTTTTTTTGACGTTTAGTTTAGGTTTTTAGAAAAAAGAAAAAAAAAATAGAAATTAAATCAATGGTATGTAGTAGAATTAAGAGTTGAAAATTAAAAGAAATTAGAGATTGATAATAGAAGGTAATAAGGAGAGGTTTGTGTGTAGCAGGTTAGGCTAGTAATGACAGGTAGATTATCAAGTTGGCACTGGTCGGATGCTAATGCCTGTTAGATTAGACATGCGCGTCTGTTCATTTCAAATCAAACCACCTTCGCACACCTTATTATATTTACACCTTTCTACCCGTCACATTACACTAATTCGACCCTTTAACTACTACTTATACTTGAAATTGTCTTCACGAAGACCAGATCACTCGTCGTAAACTCCCAGCTGATTAGCTTTAAATTCAAACTTGATGAGAGATATTTCAAAAACACCACCTGCTTATTCATTTCTTTTAATAGACTTGCTCTCACTCTTTCTTTCACCGTTTGATAAACTATAATTCCCTCTCTGTTTACCATGGTCATACCATACAAGAATTAAGTTTCTCATTGAACTAATATTAAGTTACTTAAGTCTAATTCTTCCCTTAAATTTATTCACTTTCCTTTGCCTACATGCATTAAGTCAAAAGCAAGGACATGTTCTCCTTTATTATTAAAACCTCAAGTCCTAATTTAGGTAAAAATTTCAACATTCTTTTTTGTTTGTTACAAAATATTCAAAATTTGTGGTTACACAATAACAAAAGAGTTAAATAACACCCATATGAATTTTTTAAAAAAAAATTTCTTACTCAATATTTAAAGATAGTTTTTTCTGGCACATTTTCTCTGATAGTTGAATATAGTACATTTATACATCCATAAACTTGTTTATATGATTATTCATCTGCTCCGGTAGCTCAAGTAGTTATTAGTTAGTAACTCACGTCACATTTATGTGTTATAAATCTATATTTCTTACTCTATTATACAGATCAGCAGTCACTAATCCAGTAATGTTGATACTAGGAGGGTACCGGATTATCAATTTTTCCGGATTAGTGACTGATTAGCTTAGAATACAGAAAACCAAGTAGCTAACCACTTGAGTTCAAATTTAAAATACCCTTATCTGAGTTCTTCATTAAATGTTTTTTTTTTTGTTCCTTTAAAGATCGTCTGAGAGTTCAACACCTTAAATTTCATGCAACTTAAACCACCTCATGATTACTTGAGTTGTGCACTATTGCATTGATTTCCTTTTAAACACCTGTTTCTTCGATTAACTGTTAGCAAAAAAAAACGGAGTAATTTTTCTTACTGCTTCTTTATATCATAGTCAGTTGGTGACCCAGTGTCATAGAATTCAATGAAAAAAAAATTTTTTTTCTAAAAGTTTAACAGTTTTGGATATTGAAAGGTTTATGCTTAGGAATGTCACTTCCTTTATTTATTGGAATCATAGCTGGAGATAAAATACTCATTTTACAAAAATAAAGCTTAAAAATCACGTAGGAAAAGATTGCCAGTGTTTCAATAAATCGCCTCTGATTTGCTTGTGTCGGCACCAAAGGCTAACGTCCAGTAGAGAGATAGTGCCGGATGACTGATTGTTCTGGATTACTGAACGCCGGATTAGTGATTACTGACCTGTACATTCTATACTCTATATCTCTGTGTACTATGCTCTATATACTCTCTGTCTTCTATACTCTATATACCTTCCCACTCTGTATCTCAAACTTCTACCTTCACATTCATCTCATATCAAACATCTTATCACAAACATTTCTGTAATACAACGTTATCTTCTTCAAGACACTCTGGTTCAGTTATTCATTCTCGTTTTCAATTCTTATCAAACATCTTACATCATAAATGGTTGTAATTCACTAAAATCTCCCTCTGCACTTTGTACCTCATTCTTTCATTCTGGTATTTTTCTCTTTACAGGTATCTTATCACATCTATAGTCGTAATTCACCATCCTTCTCTCTTTTCATAGTATATCGTCAAGTTCATTTACACCTGTTTTGAATTGTAATCATGTCCATCAACTCTCTGGCCATTCCATGACCAAAGCACAACAGATTGATGCTTTTTAACATGAGTCCATTTAGCCAAATCTGACGGCCCACAACAACCCTCCTAGAGGAGATATGCATTGAGCCGCAGATGAGCCCAAGATGGACCTCGGGGAGGCGGGTCCCATGACATCAAACATAATGACGAACAAAATTAATTAATAATTAACATAAAACCACTCGTTCAGAAAGTCCATGCACCTATGTAATACTCAATCATCTCTCTTCTTCCTATGTAATACTCAAAATTCAATAGGTGTTGACTTCTGAAGAGTCTTCTGTACCACTAAGTTCATTTACACTCTTCTCTCCCTTCTCTCGTTATTCTTTTGACTTTCATTTGCATTTCTTATCAGAAAACTTCACATATCAATAAATATAATGCACTCCATCTAGTCTTCTTCCCACATTACCGTCACTAAACGTGAATCAAGATAACTTCCACAAGCACTAACGTGTCTCTTTTAATGAAAGTTCCTTAAACTTTCTCCCTCAAAGTCAGACTCTGTTATTACATAGCATCAATTCATTTCCAAAATCTTACTTAAACCAAATAGCCTGATCTACTATATCGACTTGTATAAGTTAGATTAGGTTGCAGTGGTATTCCCACAAGGGAACACACGTAGGCCAAGCATTGGCCCTTTGTGATACCACACAATCAAGATTGATTCCTCAGTAGGAGTCTTAAATTTTGCCTAACTCAAGTGTATTTAGAGTAGGGATCTTTAACGAGTACCTGACATCGTACAGGCTCAGGACTGACGGTTTAACGTCCTTCTCCGAGGGACGACTTGCTGAAATTTTCTCACCTTCCGCATGAATAAATCGAAGGCTAGGTTGAGATCGAACCCCGTTCCTATTAGTTCAAAGGCGAGTACGTTAACAACTGAGCTAACCTGGCCCCTATCGACTTGTATAATATTTGTCTCAGCTTGAGGTATTTCATTCTATCTTAACTTATTTACCATATTCATAAAAATTGTAAACTCTATCATAATGAACAAAAAATAAAAAGAACTTAATTTTTTCTTCTTATTTTTTCTGTTTTTACTCCCGTAAATGAAATATTGATGCATAAAGTATAGCGGTGGAACCCATATAATCATATAAAATATCAAATTCAACATATATATTCTCCATATTTGCTTTCCTTCTGTAAAACCTTGAAATCAGTCAACATTATCGTTAAGTTTCACCTGTCCTCAACAAAATTCACCAAAACCACTAAATATATGAATTTTATGGATTTTGAAAAGTGTATTACATTAATTACAAAAAAAATGTATATTAAAATTCAAAATAATCCTATTGCTTGATAAAAATCAAGTTAAGTTCATTGCAAGTAAAATATTGAATATTGATCTATTTATTTCATTTACGAATAATTTTACTTTATTTTTTTCTTCGTATTGAATAAATATAAAAATGGAATATAAATAGTCTTATGAAAAGACTTGACATAAAACGACGAGTCTTACTACTGTACAGACTTCTAGGGAAACACTCGAAATTGACGCTACATAACAAAGTACTACTATACAAAACATTACTGCGACCGACCTGGACTTACGGACTTGAACTATGGGGTTGTGCAAAACCATCCAATATTCATAGAATACAATCTAAAATCCTCCGAACTATCACAAATGCTCCGTATTACGTCAAAAACTACACCCTTCATAAAGACTTAAAAATTCCATTCATCCAAAACCTTGCCTCTGATCGTTATAAGTCATTTCACAACAACCTTTCCTCTCACCCAAATCCATTTGTACGAATCCTTGCTTCCTCCTCACCTTCCCAGAACCCACCAAGACGACTCAAGAGAAAATGGCCCAGGGATCTACCATTACAATAATATACTTTAAAAAAGAAAAAAAAACCAAAGTGAGAAGTTGAACCAGTGGGTTTCATTCTTTGCTCATGTGCATCGATGTCATTGTGTAATCTATTACTACATATGCTTGTTACGCATAATATGCGTAGTTGTATATTTGTAAATAAAGATGATGAAAAAAAACAGTGTTATAGGTTATGTTAGGTTACAGTGGCCATTTTAGGAGAGAACAAACGAAGCAAAGATTAGACCTTTTTGATACCATAAAATGAGCATTCTATATTGGAAATCCCAAATTTTGCCTAACTCAAGCATATTTAGAGTAGGGATCTTTAACAAGTAGCTCATATCGTACAGGCTCTAGACCGACAAATCGAGGTCGAGAGTTGGTGTTGAACCCCGGATATACCTGTCAAGAGGCGAGCACGTAAACCACTGGGTTACCCTGGTCATTGTATTATTATTTAATATGATGCAATAATACAATAAATAAGTTACTCTTGTAAATATAATTTATTTTGTGGAATTATAAATTTGTATATAAAAAAAGAGATTTCTTAAAGAAAATGAAATTAGTCAACACTATCATTATGTCATCGACAAAATTATTCACCAAAACGACCAAATATCTGTATTTTATGGATTTCAAAAAAAGTGAATTACATTTGTTACAACAGACGAAAATGTATAATAAACTTCAAAATAATCCTATTGCTTGATAAAAATCAAGTAAAGTTCATTGCAAGTAAAATATTGATCTTTTTATTTAAGTTGAAGGAATATTGTTCTTATTTAAGATAAGTGTGGTTTTTTTGTTCTTTTGAAGTCATGCAGGACTTCGGATTCTGGTTTTTTTTAGAATATTTCTCAAATTCCTTTCGATAATGATGGCAAGCTTGTGTAAGTTTGTTCTCATTATGACTATAGAGAGGCAAATATAGAAAGGACCAAGCACGATTACTTGTTCAACAGATAACTCTTAGAATTATCTGGTATATACAGTATATGCAGTCGTTAAAAATAATTTTCCCTTAATCCATTCACTACTTGAAATAAGGCCATGATGCAAACAACTTTTTTGGGGGTTTTTTGGTTTGTTTTCTTTTGATTTTGATTAATCATTGGGCTTCTGACATTTTAGCTGACTTTTAATAACTATGGGGTTCGATTTACATAGAAATAGTCCTTAATAGTCAAACATTTAAAAAACTATTTGAAAAAAAAGCATAACTAATTTTAAATAGCTCTGATTTAATCAACACATATATTAAAGAAAAAGTGGAAAAATATAGAAAAAAAAATTAAATTTGATCAAAATTGATTAACTGATAGAGAAAATTAAATAACTTTATTTTTTTTTATTTAAATAAATATGAGTTTCCTGAGACATGTTCACTGTACTAGCACTCCTGGTGAGAAATCCGGGAGGTTTTTTTTTTCATAAACAAGAATAAATTATTCTTGGTTTAATCTTTTAATCATTTTGGTGCAATTTATAATTTCTTAAAGTTATGATTACAAATATTAGTGTATTATGTGATCAAGATTATAAACCAGGGATGTCAAACTTATTTCGGTTTGGGGGCCGAATACAGCTTAGTTTGACCTCAAGCGGGCCGTGCCAGCAAGCTAATTGCAAAATTACATTCAGCTAACAATAAGTCTAGCTTTTTCTTTGTACTAGTCACTAATACTAAAAAATAGTACAAAGAAGAATAAGTCAACTATAAAAATCTTTATTAAAATCCGACACTCTGTATCCACTATTATCCATTATGACACAGATATTTCACTGGTCAAGGTGCTAGGACAAAGGAAAAGTGGATAATTCAGCGCGTACTAAAACACTGGTGGATAATATATGAACTGCAGGTTTTTCAAGAAATTAGAGTAAACTGCTTTTTTTTTATAATAATGCAGATTTATTCCGCGGGCCTGGATTGAACCCCTAGGTGGGCCGGATCCGGCCCTCGGCCCGTATGCTTGACACCTGCGTTATAAACAATAATGTATTATTTAATTAATCACTGAAAAAAAGTTTATATTTACATAAGAGTAAAAAAAAGTCATGTGCCGTTTTATTGCCGATTTTTATGAAATTACATATTCCTCTGATTTTGTTATGATTTGTACAGTAGCCAGGTTTCAACTTGAAATATTTTACCACACCTATTACGGCCTGACTGAAATCTCAAACCTTATTTGAAAGGCTATTTTTATCACAGGTTCATCATAATTAGTAAAATAATGCTTAACAACATTTGAGTATTTGAATAACTATGAGTTTGATATGTTTGCGTATTATTAAGTTGTGTAGGACAAATCAGATTTTTTTCCTGAATTACAGTTAGTGACATTTTTATGTAACTTTTTTGTTTAAGACATCCTTTACGATTAGTAAGTTAATCCAATAAAAAAAATAAATGTATAGTTTGCATTCAATAATGTAAAGAATAGTATCAAAACAAGTTAAAAGATAATAAAGTTGTTTTAAAGATAGTTTGTAGTAAAAAAGTAAGAAAAGAATCGCAAATAATGGATTATTGAGGGTGTTGCAAGTAAGGCGCATAATAAAGTCAGTACGGAGGTGGAATAATGAAGCAATCAGTTACCAGTAATAGGCGGTCGGAACAGCATAAGGCAAGAATTCCTTCGAGACGAACAGACCGGCTATCCAACCAATGGCTTTTCCCTTTTTTTTTTTAATTTTTTTATTTATTTTTTTTTTTGTTTGATGGATTGTGGGAGAGGTGATTTTGAAGCGAGTCGAATAAAGAAAGGTAGAGGTGAGCGGGATGTGATGGGGGGGGGGGGGGAGGGGAGATATTCCAAGATGGTGGGTATAGAAGTTAATTGAAGAAAGAAAACGGGAAAGAGAAGCATAACTCACAGTGTTGGACTGGTGACACGAGGAAAACCGGTTGTGAAGAAGGGAGAATATATTCATTACAGATGAGAGAGAGAGAGGGGAGGGGAGAGGGCGTGTGGAGGTCATATCGAAATCCCACTTCATACCTAAACCTAACAGCAGACCGAAATCAGCTTGAAAACCAACTCGCTTCTCTCTCTCTTCAATCACGAGTCCAATTAACATATCCACTGAGGCAAGTATTCGCAACGCCGGCCTCATCCAGCCATCGCAACGAGAACCTCATTATCTTTAATCAACATCCTAACAGCTTGCCACTCTATTCTTTAAAATAATCCTACACAACCTAAACAATCACAAAAAATCTACATATGATAAAAAAAAATATTTATTTTTATCTAATACTCAGACTACAAGCATTCTGTGATATTCATGGAACTAAATTATGACTAATTTTTTCATTAATGATGAGAGTAAACACTAATAAGAGCAGTAATAATTCAGGTGTCACCCATCCACGTTTTAACCACGCCCACTGTTGCTTAATACAACTCTCATGTAAATCAAAATGACATATATAACGAACTAGTATCAAATATCTATTATTCCCTTCATTTTATTCGTATTTTTTTCCAACACTTTTTTTCTGATTCCACGCTTAAACAAATGTCCAAAAGCCTGTAAACGTAACACTTATGTGTTATCTAAGCGGCAGAATGGTGGATCATTTTTGGCACTCATTAACCAGGTACAAGTCACATTTACAATGCTGCTAACGACTTAAATAGTAATATCAATATTTATATATAAATTAATAGTAAAAACATGAATGATCATTTAATCTTTTATTTCTTTCAATATATTCATATTTTAGCTCCTAATAATTTTTTTTATCCAAAGTCCATACTTATAGGCTTGCACTTTAAGTACTATTCAAGGTATAAGAGTGTGGCTTTTTTTCTTATTCGACTTACATTAACATGGTGTGTGCTACATGTCGGAGATACCAAAGCCATGAGGTGTCATTAATAGTGGTATCAATAGTCACCCATTCAGGTAGTAGTCACGACAACTAAATGAAAATAGCATTATAAAGTTTAGGATGCGAGAACCCACAAGAATAACTCCTATTTCATTCATTTTAATCGTATTTTAAATCCAACAGATTTTTTCATACAATGCTCACACTATATCCTAAATGTCTGTAAAGGAAAAATATTATCCAAAAAGGGAATTGTTGATTATTTCGATTCAGCATCTATTAACCAGGAGTGTGTCGAGTCACATTACCGGGAGCACAATGCCAACAGGTGTCACTCATCCAGGTAAGGACTGTGCCCAATCCTGATTAACTTCAGCAATCTAGAGCAAATCACGGTATAGCTGTTGGTTAACATGAAACAGTGAGTACGTTAAAAACTAAACAGTTTTTTGTTTGTTTGTTTTCCAATACTCACACTTACAAGGTTTTCACCTTTTAGTGCTGTTCTAGGGACGGAAATTGTGGCTTGTTAATTGTTTGGCACCCATTTACTATTCGTTTCATTTATTACTATTTATTATTTGGCCCATTAGTAATAGGTGAGCCACATTACCTGTTGATTCTACATTGGATTTCTAAATTTTGACTAACTCAAATGTTTTTAGAGTAAAGGTCTTAGTGAATACCTGACGTCGCACAGGCTTGAGGCCGATGTCTTAACGTCCTCTCCGAGGGTCGATGTGCTTAGATGGTTTACCTCCTGTATGAATCTATCGAAGGCCAGAGTAGGTATTGAACCCTGGATCCACCAGTCCAGCGCCGAGCACTTTGCGACTGAGATAACCTTGTCCCTGAAATAAAAATTTTTATCATAAATAACACTTTTTATAACTCATCAATTTTTTATGTTAACAAAAATTCATTAAAATCACAAGTTTTTGACTCAGAGTTAGTCATCTTGATGATTTTACGAATAAATATCAATAAAATGGAAATTAAAAAAAAACTAAAGTTAATATTCAAGCAGCTTTGTGTCTCTGAATACCATTCAATAATGAACACATTTCCTCAAAGTAATCCACTTCCAATATCAAAAGTTCCATCGATCTTTACTCACCACTCCCAACCCTTTTCTCCAACAACAAACATTCTGGCGAATTTATCCAAAGGGGGAATTGTTGATTATTTCGATTCAGCATCTATTAACCAGGAGTGTTTCGAGTCACATTACGTGGTTCACAATGCCAACAGGTGGCACCCATCCAGTCTCTACATCCAATCTCTACAATAACCTCCTTTGAAGATCTAAGACACGTAGTCTCAGAGACCTACAGAGCAATGATCATAAATAAGACTATTGGGAGTAATTAAATTTCATACATGCATATGAGGGTAGTTGTGGTTGAAGATGGACAACGTCCAAAAGCGCTCCAACGACTCCAAGAACATCTTACGATGTATTTGTGTCACAATATTTTCTCTGTCTCAAAGAAATCCATCCATTCCCAATAACAAAAGTTCTATTGATCCTTACTCACCACTATAAACCCTTTTATCTAACAACTAACATCGTGCCAAATCTCTACAATAACCTTCTTCGAAGATCTAAGAGATGTAGTCTCATTGACCTACTGAACAACGATCATAAATGAGACTACTGAGAATAATTAAATTTAAATTCAATGATCGGTAATATATAAAAAGATCATTACCATGAATAGTTTCACTTTTCATATGTTCTTTTCCTGAAGTAGACCACCATCACCGGTTGCCACTATAAGGGTAACGGTCTATTATAACAAAGATGCAACAGTGACTGTTTTATTTTTTTGTTCTTCGGTTATCAAACCTTCTCATAGGATTACAGAAATGACCCGCTACCCCCACTACAGCCATACATATTCTGATGCTACATAAACCACGCTACTTGTCATTATATGATCCTTCATATATCATAACTGTTATGATATATATGACTTTTTTTTATAAAATTTTACATTTTCTGCACTTTTTTTAAATTTTAACAAGTTGTACTATCTGTGCGTACAGAATAGATATCGTTAACAATGAATTAACTACATCCGCAAGGATGACTTTTTATATTTGCTTTAGACGTAAATCTGTGAAAATTATAACAAATAAAAAATTCTAACGTTGTGCAATCGTTTATTATGTGGTATTTACTCATTATGGGGTAAATTTAAACTATAAAAATTTAATGGTATAAACAACGCATTTCGAACACGTAGTGTTCTTCCTTAGGCATTAACTAAAAAATTAAAAAAAAATTATATGTGGATACTATTTCATTAGCTTTTTACCCCACAATGAGAAATAAAAAATATGAAAACCATAATAACATTAAAATATTTTAAAAGCAAATAACTTTGGAGAAAATCTGAAACACATTATCAATGCGTTATCTTACGCAAAGACTTTCAGTCTTATAGTTGCTATATTTGTAGATGCACCATAAAAGTTTTTTTTTTTTTCGTTATTGTGTATTACGTTTGTATTGTTTTTGTCATTTGGTGCATTTTTCTTACTCTTTGCCCGATATACAGTAGATCCTGACTGTGCAAGTTTAATTCGTCCCCAGACGAAACTCATATTGTGTGTGATTTACTCCATATTACAAAGCAATTTTTCTCATTCGCTTTGAAATTAATATGAAAATAAATAATCCGTTGTATTTCCCAAATGCCGGTTTTTAAGTTTATTTTTTAAACAGAAAAGGTCCAATTCGAAAAAATAAACACTATTGTAGATGTAATACGAATAATATTACTTGAATAATAAATGGACGCAAAAAATAATCATTATTTATTAATCTACTAAACTTAAAGGGGAGACCGTTAGGAAGATGGTCCCTCGTACTACAAAGTTTTAGTCTTCGTCAGAGACAAAAAATTTTATGAATGGCCGATCGTAAAGCCAATGGTTAGTACAAGGTAATACTGTATTGTTTAAATTATATTTATGTTTACTGAATAAATGTTTGTATTATATATCTTCTTAGTTGAATTATTTTTTTGAATACCTTCAAAGACAAATAAAAATCTTATTAATGAAAGAACAAAAATATACGGTTGCATGACTTTTATCAAATTATTTCACACTTCTATTTACAACAGAAATGTTGAATAGTTTCATTGAATCTGGGAATGAAGTCACTGATGCAGCTATAACTGAATGATGTAGTTTTTTTTTACCGAGACGACATATATAAAAACAATAAAAACTTAATCCGACAAATTATTATAATCGTCACTAATAACTTATTTACTTTTCAAAAAAATCCCACATGAACCCTGTTTGTTGATTGCTTTAACAATACAGATCAAACATATTAAGCATTTAAGATTTATGGTTTTTTTTTCGTTTGCTGTTTCAATAGAATAATTATAAAACAAGCATGGGTATTCAACATTAAACATGGAAAACATTAAACATTTAATGTCTCTCAACATTAGGTTTCTGAATGACATCCTCATGTTTTGGGGGACACTGCCCTAGCAAATTATTTTTCATGTTTAGAAAATGAAAACTATTGCTGAAACTTGTTATTATGAATTATCTGAAAATTTTAAAAGTCTGATATAGAAAATTTTTTTTTATTTTAAAAAAATTGATTCCCCTACATGTATTATACAGTTCATTTTAGTGAACTTGTCTGATATTTGGCATCTACATGTCCATTGTATTAGCAGATCCACATGTCCAAAATAGTAATATGAAAGTGTAAGATGCGGAATTAGTGTTCTAAGCCAAATTTATATACCTTAACGAAAAATAAATGTGATCTCAATAAATTATTCTAAAACAAACCTATTATTAAACAACAACTCTGATGCTAACAAATCAGGTAAACATAGTTCGAATGTCATAAGCGAGTAAATATTTGGTACATGAAAGAAATTAAAGAGCGGATGAATTGGCAAGAAAACAGCACAAGGACGAAACAATAACAACAGTATACATTAAAGTACCCTTGACGTATATTAAAAGACAAGAAAACATTAAGAGCAGGGACATATGGACAAGATGCTCAGTGCAACAGAAGGGGAGGTAACAAATACACTTCAGTAAATTAAATGTTAGAAAACATATTAAAATTAATCATACGTACAAGACTGCGATGGTATTAACAGGACACGTAACAAGCAGATCATATTGGTACTGATTCAGACATATTGACTCGCCCTATTGTCCCTGCAGGGAAGAAGAGCAGACCTTTCAACATGTAATATGTTACTGGTCATATTTAGACAATATATGAGACAACATCTAATAACAAATATTATCCTGCAAGGTAGAATGAGGCCGGATAAGAATGAAAACATAATCACTAAGTATACCAAAGACTTCTTGAGATTTATAAATAGCATACAAATTAATGAGTTATAATTAGCCTATGTAAATTATATTGTATATATAATGTATTATATGATCAAACCACAATAAGAAATGGGAAAACAAGAATAAGATCTTTGAACCGTAACAAGCAGTCTTCGTCAGAGTCAAAAACCCAAGTTAGTTGCAGACCTTTCAATATGTAATATTTAACTGCTCATATTTAGACAATACAAGACAACATCTAATAACAAATATTATCCTGTAAAAAAGTACGTGGCCGGTTAAGAATGAAAACATAATCACTAAGTATACCAAAGACTTCTTTAGATTTATAAATAACATACAAATTAATGAGTTATAATTAACCTTTGTAAATTATATTGTATATATAATGTATTATATGATCAAACCACAATAAGAAATGGAAAAACAAGACTAAGATCTTTCAACCGTAATAAGCGGTCTTCGTCAGAGTCAAAAACCGAACTCAGTTATTTCACGTGTTTATGTGAAATCTTTTTATCAATGTATCATGTATATAAGTATGCATTATATTATATTTTAATGTAATGCAAATGTATATAAAAGTGGGAGTAAACCTGTAATTAAAAAGGGAACAGGTTACAAAAATAAACTCCCTTATGATGGGGTTACTACAGGAAAACAAAAAAAAAGAGTATGAACTCTTGGCAAACTTTGAAAGGGATAGCTGGTTATAAATAGAATGGGATTTTAACGTCATGGATATTAAGTGTTGGAAACGCGTCGATGATGGATAAAATCTTTCGTGTGGAGACTTAGTGTTTCTTCTCTTCATTCTAATCATTATTTGTAATTGATTAGCAGGGGCTTTCTTTGAATGGAATTTAAAGTTTAAGGTTTTTTTCTTTGACTGTTTTAACGGAACAATTGGAAAACAAGCATGGGCATTCATTAAACATCAAAAATATTAAGCATTTAGCGTTTAATGTTTTTTCTTTAACTGTTTGAACAAAGCAATGGGAAAACAAATATTGGCATTCAACATTAAACAATGAAAACATTAAACATTTAAGGTTTAATATTTTTTGTTACTTTTTTAACAGAATAATTGGAAAACAAGATGGGCATTCAACATTATACATCGAAAATATTACAAGCCAGGCTTCCTACATATGCCTTACAGTTTAAGGACTACCAAAAGATTCTTGAGAATTCGGTTGTCACTCTCCAAGGAGAGCAATACCCGTTACCCCGGGACCAGGGCTTGCTACTGACAGTTCATCTGACCCCATAAGGGCGTCACTATGAGGATTCTTTAGCACCATAGTGAACGACTATAGAGAGTGCAAATCTCTCGTTGGCTAAACGCCATCTGGTCCGTGTCAATAAGTGGGAGAGAGCCTTTAAGGTCCCTCTCTCTATTCGAAATATAAAAGGGCTCGAGAGAGGGGTGGTATCTAATCGTCCCCACTCTAATATCAAAAACCAGGGCCTCTACTAAGCATCAATTGTCCAGTCAATTCAGCTGAGTTCATAGCCCGTTCTCACCAGTAGCGGTTTGAGGTCTCTAGCTCCCCAGTATGCTAAGTAGGCATTCCCTTAGAAGTTACTGCTTCTCACACAGCGACTAACGCGTCTACCCAACTTAGGTGAGAACCAACAGCCACTACGAGTCCAACCTCAGTTGGTGGGATGGAGAGAAAACCCCTCCATGGGCCTCCGCTGCCCGTAGTACCGACTTATTTTAAGAGTTTCGGATCAAACTCCAGACCAGTGGTCCTACTGAACCTAATCAGCCGCTGTTAAGGTCAGTTGCCTTTGTAGCCTCTGATTCAATGAACCTGTGGATATAAAGCCAATGCAGCCTGTGGTAGGGCTGCATGGTCCCACTAGAGGCAAAATCGAAAATTGTTTAAGGTTTAAGGTTTTTTTTTCTTTGGCTGTTTCAACAGAACAATTGGAAAACAAGCATGAACAATATTCTCACTCGCCAGAGTTGATCTTATGGGGACTAACCTACTTCTTGCAGGAGAACTAATCCAGTGAGTTGTTCAATAATTTACACAACACTTTCTATTTCTTGACAAATAGTAAGAAATAAAAATATTCAGTTCGTATATCTCTATTCTGTTTTTTATAAGCCAAAACTATTCGTTCGATTTAAATTCTTAAAAAAACAAAAAAACCAAAAAAAAAAGGAAAATCCCAATATTACCACTAGTTTGAAAAAAGAAATGTTTGTGATTTGAACAGCTTGTTTTAGTAGATTGGAACGCAATTTAGAATGGACACGATGTTTCCTTTCAAATCACCCACAATTTAAAAAGAATCATGCAATTTCTAGCTTGTCTTACAATCAGATGATCTTTAGGGAGGGGGTGGGGGTTACCTTTTGTGGGAGGAGGTCAGAATTCTTGGAAATTATATGTATGAATGCCAACCCTTAAGAAGGTCCTGGGAAAACGGAAATCACTTTCAACACTACTTAAAATTTATAAAAAACAATAGCTTCAATATCTAGAAGAGTTTTTTTTTTTTAAAAAAAAATGGATAATAAGTAAGATTTAATTTTGAAATAAATCTCACATCTAGTACATTGGAATGTGACACGACCGATGTGCGAAACGTCGCCTCATTTCCTGAAGTAACCAGTATCGTGAATAACCTGCACAACCTCCCTTCTATTAGGAAGTATGAAAACCTTTTAAAAGCTTAAACATTCAAAACTGGTTGAGCTCTCTCGAATAGCTCTTAAATTATAATATACAATTATTTAGTAAAAATTTATATTATTATAATTGTTAATTTTATAATTATTCTTTTATTTATCTATTTTAAAATAAAATTTAATGAAATTCTTACCCATGTCATACAATATAATCAACATGTAGTAGAAATTGGTCAGTTTTCCAGGCTCAAATGAAACTTGTAAAGCTGACGTTTCTTTTTTAATTATAACCTTCTTCACAGGTATTTGTGAGCACTTTCGTAAATGAAAAAGAATCCTTTGTTATATTAGAGGTAGAAAATGAATACATTTTAGAAATACAAATATTTTTAAACTATTTCTTCAAATTGTACACAATTCTTACACGTTAAATGTTGTGTATCTACACAGTATTGCACTGTGCTCTTCGAGAACGACTGAAATAAGAACAAAAGACTATTTCCCAATGTGAGCTGCTTTCCAAAATTAATAAAAAAAAATATTTTAAATATACTGTTGTGTATTTCTTTTTTTTTCTTTTGTAAGCCTTTATTAATTATTACGAATTGTTCATCTTTTTTCTACAACTTTCGGTTATATTATGCCCTGGCTATCGTTTAAAGTAATTTTAATTAAACATTTAAATTTATAAAATTAAAAAGAAACTACATAGTTTTCTACGACAGAGATAAGCAACACCCAACAACCATAAAAAACAGAAATGGAAAGAAAATATAGGAGTTCTCTGCAAAGTGAGGCTCATGTTTTCTGCCAATATCATTATCTCAAAGAAGGACTGTACAACCTCTATAACTATTGGTAGAATAACGGAGGCTTCACTGAGTAGCGAACAATTGGCACCTTCAAACAGCCCCAAACTTCGACTCATCTAAACCTATAAACAAGTATATATATATATATAAAACAAAACAGAGAATATGTTTCTTCTTTCTTATTTTGTTTGTCCTCTGATGACATAAAGTGAAAGGCCTCAGGCATTTATATATATATCAGTTGGGTTTTGACTCTGACGAAGACCACTTGATACAGTTGAAAGATCTTAGTCTTTTTTTCCCATTTAATATTGCGGTTTGATCATTGATTGTTATTTCACGTGTTTATGTGAAATCTTTTATTATATATATATTGCATTTGATAGTAGATTCTGCATTCACGACTCTTTTACTTATTTCTTCTATTTGTTTCACGATCTTCCATTGAGATGGTGATAATTGCCAAAGCAAGCTAGCAAAAGACATTCAGAAGGCTAGAGCACTAAAAAACACTTGATCGTGAATAATAAATGTGAATGCAGAATCTGCTATAAAAATTCAATACCATATGCATAAAAAAGTACTTTCTGCCAAAATACACTAATATATTTATATGTAAATATAAATGAAAATACTAAACAGTCCAAACCGGACAGATAAATAAATGAAAAAGACAACACAGACAAGAAACGAGAAAACTTACTGGATCAATATTTCGAACTGAAGTTCGTCGTCAGGAAGAGAGTAGAAGGGAAGAAGAAGAGGTACGTGCGTTCAGGTGTACCAGTGAAATGCAACCCACTGCATATATATATATATATATATATATATATATATATATATCAATGATCAAACCACAATATGATAATGGGAAAACAAGACTTAAGATCTTTCAAACGTAACAAGCGGTCTTCGTCAGAGTCAAAAACCCAACTAGACCGCTTGTTACGGTTGAAAGATCTTAGTCTTGTTTTCCCATTTTTTTATTGTGGTTTGATCATTGATTGTTATTTCACGTGTTTATGTGAAATCTTATATATATATATATCACTAAAATTCACATCTTTCTACTTCATTACTAGGCTGGCGAAATAAAGTACAATTTTTTTTATCTAATTTCTGTGTGTCCTTCTTAGTGAATTAAGTCGATATATATATAACCGAATCTGAGCAGCAGTCTTTCTGGATGCATATTTGATTAAAAAGAATTGGACTGTTTTCCTAATAGCTTCTTGTTATATTCCGGTCTTGCGAAATAATTGCTTTTCGTTGTGAGATTACCAGCCTAAGAGGTCTATTGTCGACGCTTATCAACTATCTCATGCAGTCATCTACATGATTAAGAGCATTGTAAGTGGTGTGAAGGAATGAATTAAAAATGCGTTTATTTGAAGAGCAGTGCCAGCATGAACAATGCTGTAGTAGGCGTACAAAAGAGTCTTTGTCTCTCTCCACAAACCTCTTTCCCACCTTCTACAAATATTGGATACTTAAACTAGTTTTAAATAATAAACTCACGCGGAAAGTTAAATGCTAACTTTTGGTGGCCCAGTGATTGTTAGTTGTTGTGGTTGTTAGCCCAGTAACAACGTGCTCACCTCTGAACTGGTAGGTCAAGGGCTCAATACTCACTCTGGTCATCGATTTATTCACGTAGGAGGGGAATAAATCTGAATAGGACTCCCAATGTAGAATCTGTAGAATCACCGATCAAACAAAAAGCCAGTAATCGGCTGACGTTATCATCAGCTTGGCGATCGGTTTAAACAATTAAAAAAAGCCTGGAGCAATGTTTATTTTAGTACCTTAAATAATGCCAAAATTAAGATCTATCAAGGGGCCAGGTTAGCTTAGTGGTTAAGTAATCGCCTCTGCACTAGTTAAGTCCACGGTTCGATATCCACCTGGCCCTCGATTTATTCACACGGAAGGTGAATAAATCTGAGTACATCGTTGCTCAGAGAGGACGTTAAGTCGTCGGTCCTGAACCTGTACGATGTCAGATACTAGTACATGATCTCCACTCATGGTCATTCCATGACCATGAAGACCATGGTCTCACTCTAAATACATTTGAGTTAGGCAAAAATTTAGGACTTCCAATGTAGAATTAATTGTGAGGTATCACAAAGGGCCAATGTTTGGCCTATATGTTGTTCCCTTTGTGGGATTGCCACTTCAATCTAACAGCTAACTTATCCTCACTATGTTTACAAAGTACTATTAATTATCAGCAATCAAATAAAGGAGGTCAGGGGAGTACGATTTTCATTCACTAATTGTACAATCTGTTATAGTGTGGATTTACTTATATTGAGGAAAGTATTATGTCTCCACACAAAAAAGTTTATTATAAAAAAATTACAACGCGTTTCGAACACTTCATGGTCTTCTTCAGGTTGTGTCTGCTCTGCTGGGGTGATTATTCCAGTGGTGAGTCCAAGTAAGGACCCAGCAGAGCAGATGTAATCTGAAGAAGAATATCAAGTGTTTGAACGCGATGTTAGTTTTTTATAATAAACTTTTTTGTATGGAGACATAATACTTTTCCCAATATGTGTGCGATTTTCTGTACACCCACTATCACAAAACATACAAACTAGGATTGGCTCGTGAATGTATTTGTTGGCCTGTGATTATCAGGATATTCATAGTGCTCCTGGTATGAACCAAGTTACTTACTGGTACAGAGAGGTTGGAGACCAATAATGTTGTCACATAAGCGCCCGGTCACAAAGAATATATAAAAAATTTCTCTGTTCATCCATGAGTTATTCTTTTATTTATTAGTATTTTTACATATTCCCTATCCTATAGTCATTTGAAATTGATTTTTTTCTACCTTATTCTCTGTGAACGGGGGTAGTGTATGTGGCATCATTGTTGGTTTCCAACCGTCCCTGTACCAGTGCGATTAGTTTCACTCTCTTATATCTCCTGAAGATGGTTCAAACTGAAACGAACACCCCAAGTTTGGGTGGCTTAACTTGGAGGTGACAAAAGAGCAACACGTTAAATCGTTGGCCTGTTTGATCTTTAGGTGTTATTGCCGGAAGCTAGGGAGCACAGCGATCAAAACAGGTTCAAACCGAAAATAAGAGACTGCAAGGGTGTTTTTAATTTCTCTATGTTTCTTTATCTGTTTGATTCATAAACATGCACCCTGACCTTTCGGCCAATAACATGACATGAAGCAACCAAATTGATGTTTTTTACGTGGTGCCCTTTAGCCAAATCAGCGGAGCCCAAACCCTTTCAAACCAAATGGTAAGACAGGGGCACAACGCGCCACCGATGTGCCCAAGTTGGACCTTTATCTGCTTTATGTGGACCTTTATGTGCTTCATGGTGGACCTTTATGTTTCTTTATCTGCACTAAACTTTATTTGTCCGTTTCGGATCATATATTTATAGAAAAAATTATATACATTCATTTCTGTATGTGTACAACATTAAACGTCTTAACCACAATAAGAAATAAGAAAATAAACTAAGATGTTTCAACCATAACAAGCGAGCTTCGTTATAGTCAAATTCCAAACTAATCCGCTTGTTACGGTTGAAAGATCTTAGTCTTTTTTCTCATTTCTTATTGTGGTTTGGACGTTGATGGTTATTTTACTTGTTTATTACGAAATCTTGCTATGTACAACATTATGTTTACATAACTTTATGTTATTATAAAGGTAATTAATTTAAAACAATTGATTCAATAGTTTGACAGTAATAGTCAAGTTTTTGTTACCTTAAATTTTTTTCATATATTATTGCACTCTTCCAAATCATGCAGATGACTATTTAGATCTGTATGCCCTAAAATGGTTCGTTTATATATTTAAACTATTATTTATTTCAAATTATAAGTTTTACTCATTCTTTTTGATGTTGGCAAACATTATTACCAGTCTAAGTATGAAAAGAAAATCATTCATTAAGATGTCAAGATTTCGTTTGCTTGCAACTTTGCAATAGATTGCTACAATCTATTTCCCAACTCACACATACCTACCTGATCAAGCCCTATCCGCCCCCTCAGGTCTTGAAGACAGGTCTTTCATTAAATGGACACGCCATCGTATAATCAAGCTAAGAAGGTTGATTATATATTTACGTTTAGAGTGGACACTCATCCAATGAATGTCCATTCTACTTCTACTATCACGATACTTAAATTAAAACCCCAAACCTATTAATACAACAAAAAACATACCATTGTAGGGCAAAAATCTAATGAAATGGTCTCCACATATAAAAATTTAATGATATAAACAACGCGTTTCGAACACGTAGTGTTCTTCCTCAGGCATTAACTAAAAAATACAATGACACCAGAGAGTTATCTATAGTACAAAGTAAATAAGTACAAAAATTAACATAAAATAATATAAGGCGGAAAGTACGAATCTAAGGATGAGTGCCTCTGAATAAGACTGACTGGTAATGGAATGGACATGGGTGGGGGTATAGGTATATCTGTTTCGTATAGTATAGTACATCTGTTTCTTATTCGAAGGCAGGTACATTTCATTGTAATTTTTTTTTCTCTCTTAAAAGTTAGGTTTTTTTTATATGTGGAGACCATTTCATTATATTTTTACCCTACAATGAGTAAATACCACATAATAACTGATTGCACTACATTAGAATTAAAAATATACCAGTTTGTAGTTAAAATAAGTCATAATAACAATAATCTACATAATTATTAAGATTGAAATCATATACTTCTTCTCAGAAGATGGGTTCAATCAAAATGTTAACTGCATGATTTCAAGATTCAAATTGAGTTCAAGATTATAATGAAATTGAAATGGTTTCAGATTAAATTCATATACATTTCTGAATATAAAATGACTTCAAGCAAATAGTTAAGTACATTTTCTACATGGTTCAAGATTGAAATTATTAATTTCTTTCTTTTTCACAAAATGGGTTCAAATAAATTGTTAACCGCATGTTCTATGTGGTTCAGAATTGAAATAATATATTTTTCTTTTTATAAAATGGGTTCATACAAACTGTTAACCGCATGTTCCATATGGTTCAAGATTGAAATCATATATTTATCTTTTGCATAATAGGTTCAAATAAATTGTTAACCGCATGTTCTATGTGGTTCAAAATTGAAATCGCATATTTATCTTTTTTCAAAATGGGTTCATTCAAACTGTTAACCGCATGTTCCATATGGTTCAAGATTGAAATCATATATTTATATTTTGCATAATAGGTTCCAATCAAATTGTTAACCGCATGTTCTATGTGGTTCAAGATTGAAATCATATATTTCTCAATATAAAATAACTGCAAGGAAATGGTTTAGTGAATGTTCTACATGGTTCAAGATTGAAATCATATATTTATCCTTTGCATAATAGGTTCCAATCAAATTGTTAACCGCATGTTCTATGTGGTTCAAGATTGAAATAATATATTTCTCAATATAAAATAACTGCAAGGAAATGGTTTAGTGAATGTTCTACATGGTTCAAGATTGAAATCATATATTTATCTTTTTTCAAAATGGGTTCATTCAAACTGTTAACCGCATGTTCCATATGGTTCAAGATTGAAATCATATATTTATTTTTTGCATAATAGGTTAAATTAAATTGTTAACTACATGTTCTATGTGGTTCAAAATTGAAATAATATATTTCTCAAGATAGAATAACTGCAAGGAAATGGTTTAGTGAATGTTCTACATGGTTCAAGATTGAAATCATATATTTATCTTTTTTCAAAATGGGTTCATTCAAACTGTTAACCGCATGTTCCATATGGTTCAAGATTGAAATCATATATTTATCTTTTGCATAATAGGTTCAAATAAATTGTTAACCGCATGTTCTATGTGGTTCAAAATTGAAATCATATACTTTTCTTTTTATAAAATGAATTCATTCTAACTGTTAAGTACGTATTTTATATGGTTCGATATTGAAATTATATATTTTTCTCAATATAAAAGGACTTCAAGGAAATATTTTAGTGAACTATGGTTCAAAATTGAAATCATATTGAAATGATTCAAGATTTAAATCATATATTTTTTTTATAAGGTGGCTTCACAAATGATTATTCACATGTTTTAAAAGGCTCATGATTAAATTAATATTCTATCTTTCAGTATAAAATGGCTTCAAAGCAAATGATGAACATTTGTAAAGTCAGACAAATGATTAAAATATAGTTGCTAAAGTGTTTTGTTAGCACCTCCAATTAACGAAGAAGTGTTTTTTGATTCCCCACCCCCTGGGTATAGCAGTAAGAGATAGAAGTGGAGGAGTCATTGACCTTGTTTAATGAGCACGCCTCTGAGATGGTACAGCCTGAAGTCTATATTAATACTCGATCTGCCAACAGTGGGCATTACATCGCAACTGCCTGCAATTAGAGAACCAGGCACAATGCCCGTTATTATCAGACTTCGCTCCAACCCTGAAATAACATATATTTTAACACAACTCCCTGCATTGAATTAAAACTTCCTTAATGATCTAAATTGCCGTCCTCTATAAAGTGTTGGAGTTATTCCTTAATGACACCGCCTTTTAACTCTAATTTCAACAGCCTTTCATCCACAACAGCCTTGTACTCAAACCAAAATATATTGCTTTCAAAAGTCCTTATTACTTTTACAATCCCTGCAGAATATCATGTACATAACATAAAATACAACTAATAAATATACCAAGCATAAACCTCATCCTCATTTCTCTAAGTCATTCAAACTGAATACATATTAATTTATACCCTACTAGTTTTTTATCGCTATATTTTAATTTCGTTTTATACCAATATATCAAAAAACTCAATTTTCCAAATCCCTGACGTCCCTTTATATTCAATTCTCAACTGTTCTTCCCATCTTCAAACTTTCATAGTTAATACATCTTTCCGATATCTTCCTTAAACTATAAATATTCTTAAACTGAAACCATAATGGTATTTGTAACAGATTTTATTTTTGAGTTGCATATTTACTTCAAGTCTGCTTGTGTTTGCATGCATGTCAAATTTTCCTTTCTTTTTTCGTCAAAATAATTGCAAGATATATGTTTTGTTTATTGTGTTTAGACAAATTCTAATTCTCACTAATAGACTTTGATTCATATAATCTTTATGGAAAAGTGTAATACTTTTCCAAACCATTATAAAAGTTATATACAGGCATATTGTTAATACTACAGAGGTTAGTGTAGTTACTATTAGTGTAATGATGAATAGTCTTATTTTGTATTATGGTGTTAGAATATTTCTAATATTTTAGGACATATTAACCTGAATTTTAAATACGTTTGCAGGTCATTAAATGGTTAGGTTTATATTACGCAATCAGGTGAAGGAAGTGAAATGATTCGAGGGCTTTTTACGATGTTATTATAATGATATCGTCTGAGGTTAGATGTTCAGAAAAGGGAGTTAAATGATTGAAAGGCTTTATACGTTGTTATTATAATGATATCATCCAAGATTAGATGTTCAATTAAAGGGAATGAAATGATTGGAGGGCTTTATACGTTGTTATTATAATGATATCGTCTAAGATAAGATGTTCAGAAAAGGGAGTTAAATGATTAAAGGCTTTATACGTTGTTATTATAATGATATCATCTAAGATTAGATGTTCAGTTAAATGGACTGAAATGATTGGGGGCTTTATACGATGTTATTATAATGAGATAATAAGGCTCAGATTAGAAAATCAGGTAAAGTCAGGAAACATGAGAGGTCTTTATACGTTATTATAATGCGATAGTAGGATTATGATTATATAAGCAAGTCTTTGTACGTTGTTCTTACGACACAGAGACTTTAGATTACATAACAGGTAAAGGTAGAATAATGGTCGCAGAACTTTACATACGTTCATATTTGATAAGCTTGACAGATTATCTGAATATCTGATTATCTGAAAACATCAGAATATCTTAGATGTTTTGAATTCATTGGTATTATATTGGATGGTAAGTTTGGTGCTATCATAATATACTTCAATTTTGTTGGCTACCACTTACGATATTAATTCCTAGTAATCAACGCCAAATTCATTACAAGTATTCTAAGCAGAAACAAAAATATCCTTTAAATATATTGGTTTAGAAAATTCAATATACCTCTAACTCTAACTATAGAAAATATACCAGCCTCTACTTTTAACGTTATAAAATACCTTGATATCTACTCTCAGCAAAGAAACAGTATTTGCAATCTCATTAAGATCACAACTGATGGAAAATTCTGCAAAAACACTATGATTTATTTCTATTTCCAGCTTTCTTGAACGATGAAAGGTATGTTTACAAACAGTAATAGAATAAATTTTTGACAATGTAAAGTATATTGTATATTTTACTTCTTTTAATTTTATAAACTTTGATTATGATTTGTAATAGGATTTAATATTTTGTTATTGCAACGATCATTATATAACATGGTACTATCAATCAGATATGATACTGTGTAGTTTTTATAATATGTTATACATGTGATATAAGATAAAATGGTTGATTTTAAATTAGATTGTCACCTATTGAATGCGCAGCTTCAAGAATTTTTTAAATTTTTTTTGCGTGTTAAGAGTATTGTTGGTGACCTTTTCAGGATAAATTGATGTTGATAGCGCGTGGATTTTAAAGCTTATGTACGTTCTCTTTTACAAAAGTCGACTCTTTGAATTAACTCTTGAATAGGATTATGAGGTGGTAATTTTGGTTGTCAGGATGGGTGAAGGAATAGCGTTTATCTGGATATTGTTGTAGAAACGAGGGTTTACGGCAAGCCTGTAAGGCGACATTGTTGTGTTGACTGAAAGGACAGCCTGGCATGTACCTGGCTGTCATTAGCCTGTCAAAATAGAAAGTGGCGAGGCTATTAACAGTGGAGCAGGGTATACAGCATTGTGTGGAAACAGCCGTCTGCCAGCGATCATGCAGCGCTACTGCAAACGAGAAAAATCAACGTGCTTCGCTCTAAAGCCAGAACCAGGGGGCTCAAACATATCCTGCATGCCATCTACTTATCGAATCAACAAGTCACAATGATCCTCCAATGCATTTATATAAAAATATCAAAAAATTATAAATATATATAAATAATAAAAATATTTAGTGTTTATAGAAAACCTACGAATGTACTTGCATATGTTAACTTTTATTCTTCCCATCCAAAAAATGTAAAAATTTCTGTTTTTAGAAATATATTTTGAGGGCGATAAGAGGTGCTGTCCTGAATTCCTTAATGATGAAATTAATAACATTAGGTCAATTGCCTATCCCTAAAATACTAAAATACTAAAATACCCTAAAAATATTTCCCTATCATTAAAATACCCATCCTCGTACATCGATTAAGCTTTGAAAGGGTGCTAAAAAACTTTCTCTAAGATTTCAACTGAGTCCCGTTCATGGTCAAATTTTATAGTTTTACTATAGAATATTTATTATTTATTTATTTAGCATTTATAAATATTATGATATATTTATTATTTGTTATTATTTATTTATTGAGTATTTATTATTTATCATGAGTCATTGGACCCCCTTCCGAGACTATCCAAACAACTTGATTTCAATATAGTGTTTTCTAATCGTAATAACGTGGGCAATATGTTAATAAAAAAAACTCTCCCAGGAACTGGGAGGTATTTATAAAATTCCGTGCAAAAATTGCCATAAAATTTATATTGGTCAAACTGGTAAAACTTTAAAGACACATGTAAAACAACATCAATACAACGTAAGTAGACAGCAAAAAAGTAGCACCTTATTCTTGTATATAAATAATGAAAATCATCATATTGGTTGGACAGAAGCTAAATTTATTACTTATGAAAAATCCATGTTGTAAAGAAATACTATCAAATCCTCACTGGTTAAATTTGATATGTCAAATATTATAAACATTAGTAACGGGCTGTCCAAGCTCGATTTTTTCTTGCCACGAGCAATAGCCTCCTCTAAGAGGGTTGACAGCTAGCGGATAGTTTTTTTTTTACTCTTTCTTACTGTACTCCTTTGTTCTCCAAACTTTCTGTACCAAACATCCCTCTCTGGACATTTGTCCATTCCTGCACTTTACACCCATTTAAAATGCCACTTTTCCTTCCCACTTCTTTCAACCTCTCACCAAAATGTTTTAGTTGGGCTTTTGACTCTGACGAAGACCAGTTGTTACGGTTGAAAGATTTTAGTCTTTTTTTTTTTCATTTCATATTGTGGTTTCATCCAATTGTTTTCACATGTTTATGTAAAATCTTGTATTTATTTAAAAATTTATTGACGATTCTTATAATTATGATGAGGTATATCATCAAGAAAAAAACCTCTCCCCAATTACATATGAAAGTGATACGTTTTTCTCTTTTTACCCGATTCAATCTCCCCACTCTTTTATATACCCTTTCTTAATAGTAAAAAATAAAATTATAAGTAAAGAGTAAGTAACTATCTATGCCACACTTGACTATCACTTATAGAGATAGTCACGGGCATCATAGAGAGAGAGACACACAAATAGAGGGGGGAGATAGATAGAGAGAGAGTCAGAGGGAGGAATGGAGAGAAAATGAGAGAGGAGAGAAGAACAAGAGAGAGAGACCAACAGACAAAGAGAGAGAGGGGGTGATAGAGAAAGAGTGATATATAGAGAGAGGGAGGAGACAGAGATAGAGAGATGGAGGGAGAGAGAGGGGTGATAGAGAAAGAGTGAGACAGATAGAGAGATGGAGTAGTGAGAGAGGGGCATTATAGAGAGAGAGAGAGAGAGAGAGAGAGAGAGAGAGAGAGAGAGACATAAATAGAGGGGGGAGATAGATAAAGAGAGAGTCAAAAGGAGGGATACAGAAATAATGAGAGAGGGAGATAACTGCTTTTTAAAATTAAACAATAATTAATAACCAATTAAAAAAGACATTAATTCAAATTTAAAGATATTAATTATCATAAGTTAGTTTACACGAGACTGTCTATACCACATTTACAGCTACTTTGGCTGTTACACACTAACACATTCAAAAAATTTTCTCCCATTTTTTTTTAATAGGAAAAAAACGTTTCCTATTTCGTATGAAAGGGATACTTTATCTTATAAGTGATTCAGTCTCCTTACCCTTTCTTAATTTTAAAAGAATAAATTAAAAGTAAAGAGTAAGAGGAAACTTCGACAGTTTAATGGCCAGATTATTAGGTTTACTGTACTTAGAGCTACTTTTACTGTATTACAGTGTTCTAAGAATAAAAAAAAACAAGTCAGAATTAATTGGACTGGCCGTTTCGTATAACAATCAGTGATGGGTTTAATTAGAGGCTGATGTTAATTTTTAAATGTCTTGAGATCTATTAATAATGCCTTGTCGATTGACTGGCAGATCGCGATTTAACCTATAAAATCAATCAACCATCAGATATCTACACACACATACACACGTATATACATACACAGAACTTGTGAAACCTATTTATTTGACTCAAGGGATCTGGGAAAAGAAAAGTATATTTCTGTCGAAAACTATATATCAAAATTTTGACCCAATAAAGTAATGAAGCAATACTTTTATAATTTATATATTAATATGGCAAACCGTCATACCTCGTACAATGATCTTGGAGTCGTTAGAGCCCTTTCGGACGTTGTCTATCTTCAATCGCAACTCACCTTTGAAGTTGCAATTGAAGATGGACAATTCCGAAAGCGCTCCAACGACTCCAAGTTCATCGTACGAGGTATAACGGTTTGCTATAATTATAATATAAATCATACTAACTTCAGTGGTAATAATAATAAGCATGTATTTAATACTTGTATACCCTAATACCCAATACCTCACTTTGCTTTCGAGTTACGTTCTAAAAAAAACTCAAATTGAAACAATACAAAGTGAATTAAGATTTTCTATATCAAACCATGTAAAGAGCGAAGACAGGTTCCAGGGTTACGAAAATACTACTTTTTAAAAAGAAAATTGAAGAAAGTAAAAATTCAAAAATAAAAACAACATGAAATTTTATTACATACATATAAAAAACAAATAAAATGTATTCAATTAAAACAAAATAAGCTATTCAATTAATTTATGAAAAACTAAATTCAAATTAATCACTGTCTAATGAGTCTATAGTGGCTGTCGTAAGTCGGCTTTCTTTCATAAAAAATTGGTTCAATGTTTGCTGACGGCTGTTTTTTTCAACGCAAAATAAATTTCCTTGTTATTTATTTATTTATTATTTTCTTTTAATAAAAGCACAACACACTAATTGAAACTGAACTCTAAAAATAGCAAAACAAAGTGAAAATAAAACTGTATTAAAATTGCGTTGATTTTTAGTTAGAAAGAGAATCACATAGTTTTGATGGCATAGAGTAATTAGAAACAAAGTGGTGCCATCATTTAGAAAAAAAAAGAAAATTTCAAAAAAAAAACATTAAAAATTCGAACCCAAAACAATGCAACCTCGAAAATCTAGCGTCGACAGTGAAAATTAGCACTAATTAAGCAGCGATGCAACTTCGAAAAAATGCAAAACGAAATAATGAAATGTATACCATATATGCGGTAAATATATGTAAAAATTCATATGATGCATTATTTCATGCGACAACCAAGCTACCCCACCCCTACAATTAGTAAGTACCAAACCCAAGATGATGTACCACTTTATTGAGGATTAATACTACACAAGTCTCTAGTGATGTAAAACTACACAAAATTTAAATATATATTGAATAATTATAAAACATTGATAATACCAATGTTACTTTGTTATCTTATTCATGTGTAAATTGTCTTACACAATACTCAATTGGCAGTAAATAACATCTGTTGAACTAATAGTGTGTTTTCTTTAAAATAAAGCTGAAACACTTATTACACGATTGTAAGGTCATTTAAAATATTAAGTTCTACAAGATCAATAACAACCTACAGCTTAGAGAAGACAAGGATATCCTATCAAAGTAACCCATTATAATATAATTACACCCGTTTTATCATACTGTGATATTTTCAATTGCTGTTCTTCATTATTGAAAATTACATACATGATAGTATAATTATATGAGTTCTGATTAAATCACATAGGATCTTTTAAAATATAAAGGTTTTCTTATCGGGGAATTTATCTAAAGACTGTAGTGATTTCTAGTTACTGAAGCAAATTGATAGAAAACAGGAAATATTTTTTATTGTTTGCTATAATAACAGCTGTATGAGCGTCTCTATGGCGTAGTTTGTAAGGTCATGGAATTGCCTTCGTGGGTCTGAATTCTCACAGCTCCTGCTTAGAGAGCCTCATGGACAAAGTCGGTAAAATCATTCACTATCTTCCCCTGTAGCTTCATGGGTCGAATTCTATAGTCATGGTTAGGAGACTTCATTGATTTAATCAGTAGTGTCATCCATTTTCCTCAGCCATAGCTGTATGGTTTAATATCCGTAACCCATGCATATGCAGGATCATTGGTTTAACTGGTAAAGCACTCCATTTCCTCAGACACAGCATGGTGCAGCGGTTGCCAATCCGTGCACAATGGACCACTCAGTGGTCCATTAAAATATGTAAGTGAAACACGAATAAAAGGTCCCATTACTAAACAATGGCTCTGTGTTTATATTTCATTCGAATAAAAAAAAAAAACAAAAATTAACGAAACTTATCAAAGAAAAAAATGTTAATGCTACGTGTATTAAAATTATTATTATTATTATTATTATATATTTGAAAACAAAGCCTTCACGTCTCCAGTGTTCACTTTCTAATGTAAAAAACGAATAGATGGTGCAGAGTTGTAGCTTCTGGCTGGAAACACGCGGAGTCTGTGGTAACACTGCTCCATCATTCTGACAGAGTCAGCGTTGACTTTCTCTCGACTTGAACAGAGGCATCTTTCACTCTGTATCATTATATATATATATATATATATATATTATATATATATTATTCACCTGGGAGATGACTTTTTAGGTGTTTTTATATGAATTTCACTTTTGGTTAAAAATATAGTAATATATAATAAAAAATCGCAAACCGATCTAGTAAAATCTAAGAACTATCATTTCATTGCATTACCGGTTTTAAGTACGTCATCACTCGGAGAGAACGTTAAGCCGTCGGTCCCAAGCCTGTACGATGTCAGGTACATGTGAAAGATCCCTACTCAAAATACACTTGAGTTAGTCAAAATTTAGGACTCCCAATGTAGAATCTGTAGAATCACCGATCAAACAAAAAGGCCGTAAAGGGCTGACGTTTTCAACCCGCAAATGTGGTTCGTTTTAAACAATAAAAGAAGAAAAAAAAATGTGTGTAATTTATTAGTGGATCATACCAAAACCGACACAATACTGTTACTAGTATTGTAACAGTTACTAATTACTCTTTTTTTTCAGATTAATAATGAGTGAGAAAAAGCAAGTAAATTTTTGCACTAAAAATAAAATAACTAATGGAAATAGTAATAATGCACTTAATAGTGAGCTGATGACTGAATCAGGCTTATCAGAGCATCCACAGTTCTCGTCAGGCAGCACTAGAAGGAACATTCAAACAGGAAGCGAAAAAAAACGCAAAATATCAAGAAAATACGTTTCAATCTACCTGAAATTTGGATGTGTTGAAAATTACCTGAAAATATTTAAATTGCTTTTTTCAAATCCATATTAGTGATCCACCAAATAAAAAATGATACCATTTAGTGGTCCATAAAGTTCTAAAGATTGTTATAGTGAGTAAAATTCCACACCCATAGAATGAAATCATAGCAGCTTAGTTAGAAGCATCACTCAGTCCTGAGAAACAGTATATATTTGAGTTTTTCTAATAGAATGTCTAATTTTTTTGTATGTTTAATTACTAAAATGGATTTGTTCCAGTCAAGGCTTGCTGATGAGTTTGGTATTACTCTGTGAATGTGTCGCAGGGGTTTTTGTTTACTGGTTCCTGGAAGGTTTGTTTGGCTCTGTAGACGAGACACTGCTAAAGCAAAGCGATTCAAGAAGAAGACTGATTTGCGGGTAGCCAGCAGCCGGGGAGGTGTCTGCAAGGGTTGACACCCAGATGTCTTCTATCTAATGAGTGCACTTTGTGTCTCAGGTAGGACCACCCCCAGTGGCACCCCTGCTGTTCGCCCACTGACAAGACTCCACTTTGTTACTACCGCCAAAACTCTTCCCCCCCTTTCTTCGCCTTTCATCTATACAACTGACGCAAGTCTTTCAAGAATGCCTCTGTCGTGTAATACAACCGCTCACAATACACCCGCCTCTTAAACTAGGGGTGTCAAAGCCATTTTCTTTCTGCAGCTGTATCCAGCCCGGTCCATCCCAATGAATAGCATCGGTAAATTATAAACGTCATAACATACAATTTTCTTGATATACAAAAAAAAATTTCATACAATTTACTCCTCGAAATACGGAGCACCCTCGATATGATGTAGATGCCTTTGCAGATAACCATTAATTCCCCTTAGCTATTCGGAAATTAACAACTATAGTTCCACAAAATACAATCCACTGTATCAACAACTTCTCAACAACGCCTCATACTCCACATATGAGACAACTTCGTCTCAACAACTTCGCATAATCCAAATCTAAACAATTTTTTCAGAATTTAAGTTTTATGTTCTTTCCCTTTTAAGAAACAATTTCTCATATTAAATAGTACTGATAAAACGAAATCAAAGCGTAGCAAGGGAGGCGGGAAGGGGGTGGTCTACCCCAGTCGGCACGTGCCAGGGGTCGAGATCTTGAGGGGGTAAAAACAGAAAACGGAAAAAATTAAAATAATAAAAAGCTAACAAAAGATCTGAAATTCTATACCTAAATGAGTTTTTAAAGTCGTAATTGCTTTTATGTTTTATGTGTAACACACTTTAAACAGATTTTTAACTGTATATTTGCAAATTAAAAATAAATTTATTTTATAATTTTCAAAACTAGTTTTTAATACGTTTGAAGATTATTATATTTATTTGAACAACCAGTTAATTTAATTCAACAATTTTTTTATTATTTGAATTATACGTTTTTGTTTTTGTAATATCTTTGATTTTCCTTGATGACGACTGAATATGTATATGAATACTGTAATAAGATGAAAGTCTGCGGCTAATAACAGCAGTCAAAAATTAGATCCTTGATTGTAATTTTAAGAAAATAAATATTTTCAGGATGTTCTGTAGTTTTGAATGTTAACGAATTATCAACGAGAGAATCTTACGACCGCCTCCGGCGGCAAAAATAGTTGCTATGCCACTGAACAAAATTATTGATTAATAAATAATTGTCGATGATTCCATTTAGAGATATGTCACTAATAAATAGAAATAGTAACTGCTGTATCCCGTTCATAATAGGATGTGATTGGATAGTAGGGACATTAGGAGCTCTATGAAGATAAGGATTGAAATACTAAACAGAAGAGAAAACGAGATGGTATCTCCAACAAATAATTTAATAATAATGTCAACTATCCTACAATGTAAAAGTTTCTGTCCTCCTTGCTTGTACTGTTGGACTTACTTTCCACTTTTCTAGATGTCTTCTAAATCTAATGAACTTCCAAAAATAGCTTCAAGAGATAAGAACTACAATACTGTTGAAAAACGTGAGGTTAAAGTTTGATAAAGGTTTTCGTCTTAAAATATTTTAAAATGCTACTTTTGAATGTTTTTTTAAACAAAAAGACCGTAAGGGCTGACGTTTTTGATCTGCAAAGGTCAAATCATGTAAATGATTTTACTACCTGCGGAGTGGGTATTGAACTCCGGACCTACCAGTCCAGACGTTACCACGTTACCACTGCGCTAGCCTGGCTTTTCAGGGTAGAGTGGATCAATCAGCGACTCAGTCCCCTCGATATGATGTAGATGACTCGGCAGATAATGGTATTCCGTTTCGATTTCAAATTACCTTCAGGAATAACTTTGATCAGATTTTCGATTAACCCCCTTGGTGTGAAAGTAGCCTGCTTGCCAGTACCAACAGAGGTAATGGGCCAGAGATAAAAAATGTTATCTGTTTACTCTTTGGAGATAAAGCATACAGACCTACAAAACTGTTTAAAAACTGTAAGAAATAAAAAAAAGTTTAGAAGATCAAAAATAAAATAAAAAAAATTACTATGGGGAACTAAATAACTAACTCAATAACTAACTAACTATATGGGAAACTCAAACTAACAAACTGAAGGACTCATATCCAAACATACAGTGCGCTACTGATAATTGGTACATCCAAAAACCGGTTATCTGCAGGAAAGTTAACGAGGAATGACAGCTTATATTCTAATAATATATCTTATCATCTCTGTGAAACTGAATAATGTGAAATATATAATATCAAGAATCGAAGTTACTAGTTAACTATGATTACATCATTTAACCAATTTTGTTTGGTATCATATTACCACTTCTTTTAACGATTTTTTAAATGTTACTTGGAAATTTAAAATTTGACTCAATTTTCATTATATGTGCAATGAGTTGATATAGGGAGGCCAGGTTATCCCAGTGACAACGTATTTGCCTTATGACTGGTAGATTCTGGGTTCAATTCCCACTCTATCCCTTAATTTCTTCACGCGAGAGATAAAAAAGCCTGAGCACATTGTCTCTCAGAAAGGATTTTAAGCCATCGGCCCCAAGCCTATACGATGTCAGGTACTTTTAAAGAAGATCCCTAATCTAAATACAATTGAAGTAGGCGAAATTTAAGGACTCCCAATGTAGAATCAATCTGCATTGTGTGGTATCAAGGCCTAATGTTCAGCCTATGGTGTTGCCTTGTGATACTTCCACTGCAACCTAACCTAACCTAAAACCTAACCTAGTTCCTTTATGGTGTTTATCTATTCTTGAGAACTATTAAGGAAGTCCCCACATAAGCCACTTGTTTATGTGGAAACTTAATTTATAATTTTTAAAACTGACTCATTTTGATAAACTAAATCATGTATTAACAACACAACTGTATTATTTCTTTTAAATAGAATATACATACCATATTACCTTTAAATATATAAAAATAATAACAATTCTATTGTTTACTATGGAAAAGTTTAGGATACCTGTTGAAAGGTGGGTTGTTCAAATACAGCATTTGACACAACAGATATTTTTAAGAATGTTAAGTGAGAGGAAGGAACTATTTTTGATCTACATAGGTATTTCTAAACAAGCTCTTTTAAAGTGTTTCGACTGAAACAAAAGGTGACCCAGACATTCCAGTCAACGCCAAGGTGCTGACGATTCAACAAGCATGCGCTTTCAACTAAACATCCAGTATAGCATTTTTGGTGAAAGCTATAACCAGTAATGTTTTTCCAAGTAGGTCGGAGAATTTCACAAGAAAGTGGCCAGGACATTATTAAAATTCAACTGTCGAAGTTTATTGACAGGATATGTCATAAATTGACTATTTTAAGACCTGTTTGTAATCATTTAGAAATGAGGCAGGCAGGGAGCACTGGTTGATTTGGATATCATTAACTCGACAAGAAAATTCAAGATTCCAATAAAAGACCATCAATCAAACTATAAAAATGCCTTGACAAGCAACTGTTATCAGTTTACGCCTTCTATCATACTTATTGTCAAGTAAATTTATAGATAAGTAGCTGCTCTGGTATCAATTATTTTTAAAATATTCTAACCCAGAATAAAATCCTTTTTCAAATGTTTTCTCAATCACTGATATTTACAAATACAAAGTTCATAACATTCCAACCATCCAGGTTATTTCATTCAAACATGTACTCGTATTCTCCTCAAGCTCATAAAATGAGCTTCCGTTAGGTGCAACTTCATTATGAATGGTCAAATGGACTTATATCGAGCCCAGCAGCTTCATAATCGATCACAAATCAACATTTTTACCCAAATAATGCCCTTTTGGTTGTATTAACAATTTGAAGTTTTCTTCAGCTATTGCTACTGACTATGTCGTAACACCCCCCAGAGTTTCAATATTCTAAAGTTGGTAGTTACGAGAAAAAATGTTGCTTAAAAAACAATTTTCATCAAAAAAAAAGTGTTATTAATATTGGAAGTTTAATACACCGTCTTACCTCGTATAATGCTGCTGTAGCTCTCTGACCTACAGAGAGCTACAGCAGCAGTGTACGAGGTAAGACGGTGGGTGTATTATACTTCTAATATTAATAATACTAACCTCTGTGGTAATAACGAAAAAAGTGTGTTTGCTATTTTGTAATATTACCCAAAAGCATACTTCTAGACATGCATCTTGACTATATTACCCATTTATTTTATTGAATATGAAATTGATACAATAAACCCAAAAGTTTTCAACACGTTCACCCCTTCCTAACATATTTTTCATCTTATTGGCTAACTACAAATTTTTTCCAAGGTTAGTAACATCAAGGAATTAAAAGACCTGCATATAAATCCAATCAAAGCAGCTTTGTTTCCCACTTAGGTACATTAAAATTTATAAATGACTGTACAATGCAGACAAAAATTATAGATTTATGGCGGTTTGTCTGAAATTGTAATATTGTATTTGTCATAAAGCCTCAAATACAACAAATATCTTTTAAAATGCTGCGAGAATGTTGTTGATGAAATTGTTTTACCTGCTACATAATAAAACAAAAATAATTTAAAATACATCTTTTGCTAAAATGCATGGCATTAATGAGAAGAATGACCCTGGTGAGCAGTAATAATAGTGCTGCTATTGGATTCAAAGTTAAGACTTTTAGCTGTAAATCATCATTTTTTTCCAAGTTCCTCTGTTATTTCAAAATTGCGTTTTCATGCCAAAAACTAGTTCCAAACATGTAACTATTACTTATTAACACCCTTTCGAATCTTGTTTTCTTTTCAACCCTTTCGTGTATTTGTGTTTTTATAAACTCAACCATGAACACATAATATGTATTATCACCCATCTATCACAACCATAAACTTATCAAGTTTTAGTATATTCAAAACTGAACACTTAATATCTATTGTCACCCCTCTATCACAACGATAAACTTATCCAGCTTTAGTATATTCATCGACCCTCTTGGTCCTCTCATCGACCCCTCGGGGTTGATATAGACCTCTTTGGAGACCCCTGCATTATCTCTGTGGCCACATCTGTGGTGTGGCGACATCTCTGGTGTGGCGTCAGGCTACAGATGTATTTATATCTATAGTTATATTGATATTACAGCATATAAATAGTATAAGATTATGTTCAATAGAATAAAAACGGGAAAAAAATGAAAAATCTGTTTAATATATATCCATAATGTAATATAGTGTATATAATACATTTACTGCTATAAGCTTTGCATGTACTATCTCTATATATAAAGTTCGTGAGTTTGCTTGTTTGTTCACTCATTTTCCGTAGAGATAGAGACTTTAAATTATAATATATATTAGTTATTACCTAAATAATGTTAAATAAAAGAATATTATTATTGTATTCCAAAAATTGGAGCCAGAGTAGCAGTGGCTTGAATGCTTGCCTATACAGTAGTGCACATGTATTATATATAAAAGTAAAAAAAAAAATTTTTAAATTGAATATTTGCGTAATATAAACTCTGGTAATAAAGTAAGGGATGGAATCAGAGTAGCCCACTGGCTTGCGTGTTTGCCGCTGACAGTGCATAAAAATATTTTAAAAAAAATGTGACAAAAAAATTTTTTAATTTAAAATTTGAATAATATAAACAATGGTAATAAAGTAAAGGCATGAAGCCAGGGTAGACAGTGGCTTGCATGCTCGCCGCTGACAATAGCACAAATATATTATAAATAAATGTAACCAAACAAATTTTTGAATTTAAAATTTGAATAATATAGACAATGGTAATAAAGTAAAGGCATGAAGCCAGGGTAGCCAGTTGTTTGCGTGTTTGCCGATGACAGTAGTGCAAATATATTATATATTAATGTAACAAAAAAAATTTACGAAATATAAACGCAGGTAATAAAGTAAAGGCATGGAGCCAGGTTAGCCAGTGGCTTGTAAATACATAAATTCCGTGCTATTCGTGAGGCGTACAGACAGAGGGACACTTGCTCTTTGTGTGTATAGATTGAGAATGGATTAAGAAATAGTTGGTTTGGGTAGGTGCAGTGTGAATGGGCTGTGGGAAGGAGCAGAGCTGGTAAGTTATGATCGGAGGACGCGGCTTGATGAGTGTGAGATAGCTAGTCGACAATAGCACACTCCGGGGCGGGGGACTTGTTTGCATGGCTGCTACAAGGGCGCTGCTAATGGTCGTGGGTGATATATAGGGGTGGTTTTGTTAGGCAGGTAGTGGCAGGTGAGGGTGCAGATTTATGGAGGTCTCTCTGCGGTTAGTGTAGCTCGATTATCTCTCCCCTGTCCCTTCAGTGTCAAAACATCGCCCTTTCTGCCTCCATTAGAGCTCAACTAGTTACAAAGCAAGCCGGCATCAACAGAGGCCTTCGTCTTGCCAAACGTCTACAGTAACACACCAAAACTTGTCATATAGCCTGACATCCGTCTACCACCAGCCTTGTAAGCTGGCAATGCGCTCATGACAGTCAACTTCGCAATTCTATCTGCTTCCTCCGAGTCATATTCCGTTAGGAGGAGTCTAGTCCCACTAAAATATCACTCTATTCTGTGTTTACAAGATTTGTAAAGTACAACATGTAGATTTCATACCAATTGATTTATATCACTTTTGTCTTAGAAATTATTTTATGTTTTCCTCGCGGTTAGTAACCCTACCAAGGGAGAGTTTATTTTTGTAACTTGCTCTCTTCTAAATTACAGATCAACTCTTACTTTTATATACATTTGCTCTGCATTAAAATATAACATAATTCGTATATATATATATATATATATATATATATATATATATAAAACTAGAATTTTCAAAAGAACAATAGAAAAGAAATCACTGAACTTACTACTATATTTCGATGTCCTCGTCGTCAGGAATAGATGTGAATTGCTCCAAAGGCTGATAACGACTCATATATATATATATATATTATATATCCATATGATATGATACAGATATATATATGAACGACGGTTGGGTTTTTGACTCTAACAAAGACCGCTTGTTACGGTTGAAAGATCTTAGTCTTGTTTTCCCATTTCGTATTGTGGTTTGATCATTAATTGTTGTTTTACGTGTTTATGTGAAATCTTGTATATATATATATATATATATATATATATATATATATATACAATATACACATTATTGAAAATGACACCAAATTTAGCTGATACCTGTTTCTTAACAAGTTTCTCAATTTTTCTAAATAACGAGAGTGTTATTTAGAAAAATTGAGAAACTTGTTAAGAAACAGGTATCAGTTAAATTTGGTGTCATTTTCAATAATGTGTGTATCAAGGAAGGACTGCTACCAAAATTTACGAATATTACAATATATGTACAATATAATTTACATAGGCCAATTATAATTCATAATACCTTTGCCCTCGTGTCAGACTAAGAAAATATCCAATCCCCTTCGAATCATGTTTTTATTATTATTATTATTATATTACAGCTACCCTTAGAGGAGTATCAAGTAATATTGATACATTCTATATCAAAAATGAAATAAAGAGTGGAGAAACCATCCATTGGTAATACTCGACATAAACTGTTCTGATCACTTGTATTTAGTCTTTCCAGTTAGCATTAATGAGCAGATCTCGGATCCAACATCTTTTTCGGCCTTCTAATAATGTTGGTAGAAATCTGATGGGTTTATAATTCCTGAATGAAAGGATTTAGTCTGGAGAGCAAAGATTAATGGAATTTGCGGTACTGGAATCGTATTTCTTGGTTAATAAAAGAAATTGTCAGATCATTGTGAATAGTAAACATCATGTGAAAGTGAAGAGTAAATTGATTTGCTTATTAAATTTCTTCTAATAATGAGTTTACAAAGAAGGATTGATATAAAACTCAAGATGAACTTAAAAAGTTTGATTTCAAAATGATAATTCATCATTTCCTATATGCTAGTAGGTTAATGAACACTTGGATTTGTCAATTATTCATATATAACTTAGCCCTTTGTATTTTTAATATATATATATATATATATATATATAGGTGTGTCCTTTAATCGGGGTTCGGTCAATTTTCCAGGATAAAAAATCAAACTCTCGTTGCCAACGTTTCGGTTTTATTTATTGGCAACGAGAGTTTGATTTTTTATCCTGGAAAATTGACCGAACCCCGATTAAAGAACACATCTATTCTATCAAACGGTCGATATATAATTGAATCTGTTATATATATATATAAATTAAACTAAACAGTGACACATAGAAAGAAACGTAACAATAAGACTTACTTTTTAATATTTCGACTGTTCTGGCGGTTTCCCTCAGGAGAAGTGAATTAGTAGAGACTATAGTTAACTGAAGAAGTCTCTAATTTGAGAGCTAAAGCAGTGCTGCCGCGAAAGAAAAAATAAAAAAAAGAACCAAGGAGTCGAGACTGAAAGAAATTTAACAGAGAAACAAAAAGAAAGAAAGTCAAAAACATTTAAAATATTACTAAATAATTAATAATATTTATTAATAAAAAACTGATAAAAACAAACTGTAAGATAATATATATATATATATATATATATATATACGAGTTCGAGATTAACAAAGAGCAACACACAAAGTAGGGAAACACACTTACAGACTCAAATTTTTGGGTAATCCGTCTTCAGGAGAAAAGAGAATGGGAGACCAAGCACGTTGTAGGCGCAACGGCAAGTAACCCGTATATATAATATATATATATATATATATATATATATATATAACAGATTCAATAATATATCGACCGTTTGATAGAATAGGTGTGTTCTCTAATCGGGGTTCGGTCAATTTTCCAGGATAAAAAATCAAACTCTCGTTGCCACGTTTCGGTTTTATTTAAAACCTTTTTCATAGGCAGAAGTAAGAATTTTTTAACTAAGAAAATGAAATTTACATTATTTAAAGGAACAACAATGTTAGCCGGACAAAACCTTCGACTAGACAGTCTAGTCGAAGGTTTTGTCCGGCTAACATTGTTGTTCCTTTAAATAATGTAAATTTCATTTTCTTAGTTAAGAAATTCTTACTTCTGCCTATGAAAAAGGTTTTAAATAAAACCGAAACGTTGGCAACGAGAGTTTGATTTTTTATCCTGGAAAATTGACCGAACCCCGATTAGAGAACACACCTATATATATATATATATATATAATATAATAAATAATATATGTATATATATATATATATAACTAGCCGTTACTAGCCATTGTGTCTACAACGTGCTTTGTCTCCTTTTCTCTTTTCTCATTAAGACGGATTGCCTGAAAATTTGAGTCTGTAAGTGTGTTTCTTTTACTTTCTGTGCTACCTACCTTCAATTTTGCACTGATATATGTATATATATATATATATTTTCTATGGGTTGTCCGGGGAAAGGAATATGATTCGATGCGATGTTGACCAATGGGAGTAGAGTTACAGGTCCAAGCGTAAGGTCCCAGTTGCCCGCTGCTCAGCAAGCAGCAGAACGCAAAGGCTTTTTGCTGAGCAGCGGGCAACTGGGACCTTACGCTTGGACCTGTAACTCTACTCCCATTGGTCAACATCGCATCGAATATATATATATATATATATATCTGTATAATATATATCTGATATTAACGTAGTAAACACGTGAAATATAAATCAATGATTTAAGTTCAGAAAAAGTCAAAATATAGACTCAAAAGAATTGAAAGACCTTAGTGTGATTTCTGATTTCCTACTGTGGTTTGGAGCATACATACTCGTATATGAGCCATTATCAAAAGTATTCAATGAGCTAAATAAAATAAAATTTACTCTATTGGATTCCAATAGAATAGTATGAGAGAATAGGAGCAAATAAGATGCTTCCTTGAGGCAGAAGTACTGCCTGCCTCAAGGAAGCATTTTCCCTGTGTATTTATGTCATATCACTAAGATGTAAATATTACACAGATACCTGCAATACATTACCAAAAACTATTGAAAAGAAGAAGTGTACTTTTATTGCATGACAATATTCTTAGCCATCAAATTAGAAACATAGACAGAAAATGGGGAAAAAGCACGCGACATTTGTACGCGCTCAATTCAGTTTGTGAGTGATTGGATAATCTGGAGGGAGGCTCTGGCTATTTATGCCTCACCTCTCGTCTTCGAGAGAAACTACGTTTATTTAAGCAAGAAATACAGGATTTTCTGCGATTTTTACTATAAAAATGGTAAAAATATATTAATAATCACACCAAAATCATAGTCGAGAGGACAAATATTAATACTTGTGTTGTTTAATTATTTTATTTCACTTTCCTCTTACGATGAGGCTGTGCGTCTCCTGACTGCACGTTACTACTTTACAATGAAACTTAATATCAAATAAAGCTTATAATCCCATGACTATATTTCTCTGCTTTAAAAAACTTAATAACTTCTCAAGGTTTCTTGGGGGTAGCACTAATTTTAAGTATTGTGGAACTCCTGCATTTGACCTGAATCTCCGGTTCAATGAGCACTCCACCACAATATGCTCTGTAGTTAAAGCCACATGACAATGGTTACAATGGTCTAGTCTCCCTCGTAAGAAGGAAACTATGATTCAGCCTGCTGTGACCGATTCACAACCCATTCAGTACTACTGCATGTCGTTTAGACAGTAACATAGAGTTAGGCTGAACCAACGCCAAAGTCAGGCTGAAATCTGCAAAGCTGTGTATCGCTACCTGCCTAGCGACACATTCCTGACGTACTCTGCGCACCACAGCTTTCCGACAGTTCTCCAGTGTGTTGGCAAGCATTTTTTTGTCCATATTTTCTGCAGCTGATTTACAACTCTATCAAATAGTTCATTTTCCTCTTTTCCAACATGGCCCGGTATCCAGGTAATCTCTACAACCGTTTTTCTCCACTGTCAATTCTTTAACGCGTTCATAAATTAGAATTATCAAGGGATTGCACTGAAATGGATTCTTTATGACTGTGTGTGGAGACTTTGAGTCTGACAAGATTATGAACGATTTTTCAGACTCTATATTGCAATATTCGAGGACTAACTTAACTATAGCATTAAGCTCAGTAGTGTGCACAATCACTTCTACTGGTAAGGATCATGATATTGTTGTGCTCTTTGAATATGCAGCACATGCAGAGCCTCTTGATAACCTATATGTGCTGTGCTATATGTCAAAATAAGCATGTGATATCAAAAAACAAGCCTGTGGTGTATAAACTTTCATAGAAACCCCTGAAAAGTTCTCTGTACAGTTTTGGTGCCGTATTGCAACAGTTGATTGTGACAAATTTCAATTTAGTTTATTAAACCCAGATACTCTGCGATTAGATGATAAAACATATATATCGGTTGTTTTTAAAAAAAAAAAAACAAGAAAAATATATGAAATTAATTATTATATATTTGGTTTGAGGTGAGGGACTGTTAGTGTTTTATAAAGGAGAGGAAGCGAAAGGGTTATGAGAGCTGAGGTAATGAGTCGACACTGGAAGGTTTGTGGGAGATATGACTTGAGGCGGAAGAGTGAAACAATGTAATAAAGTCACACATGGAAGAAAGCGACGATTTGTCAGACCGAATCTCGACGTTACCAATGAAAAACCAAGAGCCAGTAAAACGGCAGCGATATTGGGCTACATAAATCTACGAGGTGCCGGCTGTTCGATATGGCTTACCGCGAAACAGGCCGCATTTTTAATAAAAATCCCCAAACGAGAGACAATCTGAGAGGCACGTGCAGCAGCCATTTTGAAGCTCTCTTATTGCTTGCTATTAGGGTCTACTTTGCCAGCTGTTAGACCCATATTGCTGGCTCTTCTGCCATCTATTCTCAAAATGAATTCCCTCCTAAGTTACTTTTTTTTTTTTTGCTATAAGAAAATATATCAAACATCTTGCATGGTTTGTATCAACAACTGTTGAAACCACACATTTGGAAGTCATCTGGTTGGTTGGATATGGCCATGTTTGGGTTACGATCAGTACTTTATAACTTCCTAGAGGTACTTAAGATGTCTTTACCCCATCGTCAATAGCTGAGACCACCTAATTTGGCCAACAGCAGCCAATCAGTTCTTGAGTCATACAAACTCAAAACCAATACTTCTATAATTTTACTAGCTGACCCGGCGAACTTCGCCAACTATCAGTGATTGTCGTGTTACCTTTAGCTAAACTTAATTTAGTATTTAATTAACATAAAGCTAACCAGAGAGATGCTATCCTGCTTTATACATAAATATTAAAATCGAACAGGAATCAAAACTAAGGGAAATATTTCAGGGTGGCATAAACTCGACTTTACTGTAAGGAAACTTAATAAACTCGTTAACAACCAACTTGGGTGCCAGGCTGGCTCAGTGATTCCGTGCTCACCTCTGAACTGATAGGAACGGGGTTCGATCCCCACCTGGACGAGGTATATAAATTCAGAGGTGAATAAATCTGATCACGTCGTCCCTTGGAGAAGGACGTTAAACCATCGGTTCCGTGCATGTACGATGTAAGGTACTTATTAAAGATCCCTACTCTAAATACACTTGAGTTAGGCAAAATTTAGGGCTCCAGTGTAGAATCAATCTTCATTGTATGGTATCACAAAGGGCCAATGCTCGGCCTACGTGTGTTCCCTTGTGGGACTGCCACTGTAACCTAACTTAACAACCAACTTGATTTGTTTCATTAGTCAAACAGTTGTTCGACAACCATCCATCGCGAAATGGAGTGAATCAGAAAATACATGTTTGATTGGGATTAATTTTTTACATTCAACAATTTTATTCTTCTAATATATTAGCTTAACTCTTTAAAACATTTAAAATATTGTTAATAAACTTCTAAATAACAATTTTATTTCACTTAGAAAATTTCTAAGTCAAGGTAAACAATGTAAATAAACGCAAACAAATCCGACCAGTAGGGCAGGTGATTCATTATTCCAAAAGAAAATTATAGTTTTCATAGTATATAAGACGTTTATAGTAAACCAGGTTTTGGAAACCTATTGTAAACAGGTATCTTTGATTCAAAGCATAGCGCGTTGGACCTCTAATGTAAAAGTCTTGAGTTCGATTCCCACAAAATTTTATATATTTTATTATTTATTCAGTTTGAACAATGCACGGTGGCAAGAAAACAAACAAACAAGATCGGTCATCACAGTTTTATAAGTATACAGATAGATTTTTTAAATTCCAACTCTTGTTGTGCTTCCTTCATCATATGTGCTTAACGGAAAATATGGCCTATTTGATCATGAGTAAGCGAATGTCATAATGACACACGATGTTACCCATCCAAGCGCTTATCACGCCCAACGATGCATAACTTGAATGACATAGTGGAGACCAGTGTTTTCAACATGGCCAAGACCGTAGTAACCCTGGACTAATGTTTATTTTAGTACCTTAAATAATGCCAAAATTAAGATATTTCCACAGTAGATATCTTGATATCTGTAAATCATTATGCCTGAGAAGTTCATTCAAAGCTGTAAATATGAAATTGATCACGTCTATGACCTTTAACGGTATTAACTAACCAATACAATGATATAAGATACTAAAAAAAAATTACAAACAATTGAAAAATTTTTTGTACAAGTTTTTTATCATAATATGAGATAAGTAAATTAATATATTACTTTTATTTAATACTTTATAAAAGAACACACACTAAGTAAATAGAAATTCTATTTACTATAGAATATAAAAGAAGTGAGTGTACTCTATATACTCAAATGTATTTAGAGTAGAGATTTTTAACGAATTTCTGAGATCGTTCAGGCTCAGGACCGACGGCTTACCGTCCTCTCCAAGGGATGACATGATTAGACTTATTCACCTAACGCATGAATAAATTGAGGGCCAGAGTGGGTATTGAACCCCTGATCTACCAGTCCCAATGTGAGTACTTTGCTACTGGGTTAATCTAGCCCCTATGTCTAAATAAACTCGTTAACCCATGTCTAATATTGAACCCCTAATCTACCAGTCCCGATGTGAGTATGTTACCATTGGCAAACCTGGTCCCCTAAGAAAATGTAAAGAAAATCTTCGTCCGATCGATGAACTTTAGAAAAAATTATCACTCCTACAAATAATATTTAGGTTCATGATTAAAATTCAAACCTTGATTCCTTGATATTACATGAGGCAGAATGTAATTCAAAGAAACTAGAAATAAAAAGACTGTAAATTTAAATGATTAACACCTACCAATTATTTATTCGATCAGTTTTTGGCTGAAAGGAGCAATAACGTTTCCACTACAAGCTAATTGGCTTTAGAAACGCTTCGTCTGACCAAACCAGATGACAACTGCAATACAATATGCAATCACTCACCTTTGTCTTGCAGGATTTCCATTGTCATTTAAAAGTAGTAATTAAAGCAACGCCTACTTGAATGCTTTAGATTGGTAATTGATTGGAGTTTTGCGTGTTCATTAAAATGCATTTATTGTGCTTTGGAAGACAGATTGGTTATCTGATTTTTAACTGGTCTATAGGACTCCCACGTCAGTCTTTTCACCAAGCCATTGAGGCATGAAGGGAATTATGAAAGAATTCAAAACTAGATTATATCATAGTAGTCGAATATTTACTGTGCAACCAGCAAATAGAACAACAATAAATATATTCAAGAAGTAACGTATAATCTTTTGAGAATCCAAAGTATTGTGTTTTTAAAATTGCGCTCCTTGAAAAGTCTCACGTTATGATATAAAGTGCGTAAAAAACCAACTGAGTTGGGTTTTTGACTCTGACGAAAACCGCTTGTTACGGTTGAAAGATCTTAGTCTTGTTTTCCCATTTCTTATTGCGGTTTGATTATATATTATAATATATATATATATATATATAAAGGTTTCACATAAACACGTGAAATAACAATCAATGATCAAACCACAACAAGAAATGGGTATATATATATATATATATAATATATATTATATATATATATATATATACCATGATAAACGAAAAAACGGTCCGGCAGGACAGATAACACTTAAAATAAACAGTGACACATAGACTGAAACATAACAAAAGACTCACTTTTCAATATTTCGACAGTAATGGTGGTCGTCCTCAGGAGAAGAAGTGAATTGACGGAGAGACGACAGTCAACTAAAGTTGAAATATTGAAAAGTGATTCTTTTGTTATGTTTCAGTCTATCTGTCACTGTTTATTTTAAGTATATATATATATATATATATTATATATATATATATTATATATATATATATATATAGAAAATTGTCACAATAACACGTGATATAAATATTCAGGTAACTCACCACAAATTAGAGAAGATAGTCGCTCTAAGGCCTTTCGTTTTCACGTCGTCAGAGAGCAAGTGAATACAAGTTGTAAGCAGGTTATGAAAATTCATAACCTGCTTACACCTTGTATTCACTTGCTCTCTGACGACGTGAAAACGAAAGGCCTTAGAGCGACTATCTTCTCTAATTTGTGGTGAGTTACCTGAAAAATATATATATATATATATATATAATAATATATATATATATATATATGATCAAACCACAATAAGAAATGGAAAAACAAGACTAAGATCTTTCAACCGTAACAAGCGGTCTTCGTCAGAGTCAAAAACCCAAATGAAGTTGGGTTTTTGACTCTGACGAAGACCGCTTGTTACGGTTGAAAGATCTTAGTCTTGTTTTTTCCATTTCTTATTGTGGTTTGATCATTGATTGTTGTTTCACGTGTTTATGTGGAAAAATTTTTTATATATATATATATATATATATATATATATATATATAACAAGAATTCAGATCTTAGCCTTTTTTCTCATTTGTTATTGTGGTTGGGACTTTTATGCATATATAATAAATTAAATTAAAGGATTCCACAGACTAAATAAACTAGATGCATAGAAAGAATACACATAAAAGAGATTTGAGAAACTCATTACTTTATTTCGATTGCCTCGTCATCAAGAGGATAGATGTGAGTCGCTCTGTAGACAGATGACGAGTTCCGATTACAGTCGTCATCACTCAGACGTCACCTGTCTGTAGAACGACTCACATCTATCTTCCTCATGACGAGGCAATCGAAATAAAGTAATGAGTTTCCCAAATCTCTTTTATGTATGTTTTTTTCTATAATTATAGTATATATATATATATATATATATATATACTATAAAATAGGAAAGATGATCCAAACTGGAAACAATAAGAGTTCAAAATCGAAGAAAAGTAATACACAGAGTAAAGAAACACACAAAAACAAAACCTACCTTTTAGAATTCTAGAAACAATTCTAGAGATTTCATTCAACCAGGTTAACAAGTATTTATTATTTTTTAGTTCACTTGCTCTCTGACCATGTGTTGACAGAAGGCCTTAGAGCATTGTTTCCAAATTAATTTCATTTCACGTGTTTATGTGAAATCTTTTTATATATATATAGTTAAATTTACATAAAGAAACATAGAGAAATTAAAGTACACCGTTACAGTCTTTAATTTTCGGTTCAACAGTCTTCAGAAGAGATAAGAGAGGGAAACCAAGCGCACTGGTACAGAGACGGTATTCGTATTTTCATCAAAAATGTGAATATATATATGCAGCGCGTGTGTATGTGTGTGTGTGTGTATGTATGTCTGTTTATAAAACTGCAGATTAACAACATGAAATGTCAAACAATACCTAATTCATATTTTAATATATGCAATAAGACTAAAGTGTCATACATTACTATTAAACATTTAAACAGAGTTTCAAATTTATTAGAGATTAAAATCTCAACAAAGTTAGATATTAAAACCATTATCAAAGTAAAAAGAATCAAGTAAATATAAATAAATTGTACAGAAACAATATTAAAACAATGGAAACATTTACAAATCAACAGGTGAAACTAGGTGTGTTATTATCATTTAAACGGTATCCATTTAAAATAATTATGATTATTATTGATGTTTACTTTTTTAATAAATTTAAATACAATCAGATGCTGAATCAGTTATATTTTGCAATCAAAATCATGGGCAATTATTTTAAGATTTTATGCTATTTATTATCGTGATTATTATTTAATTTTAAACTATAATTATCTAATTGAAAATTATTTATTTAAAAGCCTTATCGAATGATTAATTGAATATGTATATAATAACGCAGTTAATAAGGGTGATTAAAGGCTTTTCGTCTTATAAACAATTATGAAATTGTCCAAGACGCGCATGCGCTGTTACCTGTACAATAAGCGTCAACAAGTTCATTTGCATAGCTATTCTTTGTAATAAACACTGTAACCCAAATCTTTTCTTAATTTAACAAAATTACCCTTTACCGTTTTAATTATTATCATAACCTTTTTATTTATTTATTTTTTTTCTTTTTTTTTTTTTTTTTTTTTTTAAAGGGAGGGATTTTTCAACTGGAAAATTAAATTAAAACATAATATTAGTTTAATCCAGAACTACTTTGGTTACCGTTTAAATTAACTGAATAAATTTAAAGGTCACCTAACTAATTTAGCCCTACCTGGAATGACTTGTTCACAGAAGAACTCGCCTAATAAATCTCAAATAGGCTTCAACTGCACGCCAACCAACAAGAATGATTTATTTTCCTTTTAATAAAATTAAGCGGCTTTTTTTTTTAAATTAGATTTCATGCTAAAAATAAATTGACTGATTTAAATTGATAACTAATATCCCTTTAGATATTTTAAAATGAGTTTTTAGTAAAAAAAAAATTTAATATATATTTTTAAACAATTTTCTTTTTAGTATACAAATTTTATATATAACAGGTCCTCGAATAACTACAGGGTTATAATACGAGTATGATGTGGTTAAATGAAACACTATTGATTACCAACTAGACCAACACTTCATGTATTAAAAAAATATAATACAAATATATTCAATATTTAAGCTGATTTTCATCTTTCCATTTTTAGATTTATTTAACTTCTGTATTAAAAAAAGACCTACTAAAAGAATTGTGTGAGAGTTAAAATTTTTATATTCAACTAGCTGACACGGCGAACTTCGCCAAATATTGGTGAATTTCGCGTTACCTTTAACTAATATTCATTTGGTATTTAATTCTTAACATAGTAGCTAACCTGACGAAAGCTGTCCTGTCTTACCTATAAATATTCAATTCGAATAGGAATAAAAACTAACTTAAAATCTGGAGTGGCCTACACTCAACTTTACGTTGAGTTAGCCTCATTGACTAAATGCAAAGTGAACATATTCAATACGAGTATAAGACGAGTCATGATATTGATGATTGTGTATGAAACACAAGTGTCTCATTGATTAAATGCAAACTGAACATATTCAATACGAGTATAAGACGAGTCAAGATATTGATGATTGTGTATGAAACACAAGTGTCTCATTGATTAAATGCAAACTGAACATATTCAATACGAGTATAAGACGAGTAATGAAGATGAAGCAATTAAGTTTCTTGCATTACTTGTTAATAAATTTAACTATTCTATAGGCAGAAAGAACAGATAATACATTTTAGTCCTATAATTATATAAAGTTAGTATATAAACGGCTATCATTTAAAAATCCAAAGATTTCGCAAATTACTAAAGCATATCCCAAGGTCCCAAATTCAGGATAGAAATCCCAAGATCTTGTGGAAAATCCAAAGAGATGGTAGCCCAGCTATGTGGTATGGATATGTTTTTGTTCCTGAGTCGCTGTTCTGAGAGGAGTTTGTTCCTGCATGCTTGTGTGTTGTGTATTCATATGTCGCTGATCTATATGGAGTTTATTTACATGTGTATATTTGATGTTCACATGTGTGTTTGTTTTTGTATCGTTGTTCTGTTCAGAGTGCATTCATCTGTATACATGTGGAGTGAGTATGTGTGCATTTTGTTTGTTATTGTGCAGATTTTGTTCACGTATGTATATGTGGAATGGTTGTGTGATTTTGTTTGTGCATCGTTGTTCTGTGTGGAGTTTGTTCATGAGTGTCTGTGTGGTGTCATATATGTGTTCGAGTATTGCTAATGGTTTGTTTACCATGTCCATGTGGGATGTATGTTTTTGACGCGTTGTTCTGCGTGGAGTTTGTTCATGTGTGTCTGTGTGGTGTAATATATGTGTTCGCGTAATGCTAATAGTTTGTTTATCATGTTCATGTGGTATGTATGAGTTCATGACTCGTTGTTCTGTGTGGAGTTTGTTCATGTGTGTCTGTGTGGTGTCATATATGTGTTCGAGTATTGCTAATGGTTTGTTTACCATGTCCATGTGGGATGTATGTTTTTGACGCGTTGTTCTGTGTGGAGTTTGTTCATGTGTGTCTGTGTGGTGTAATATATGTGTTCGCGTAATGCTAATAGTTTGTTTATCATGTTCATGTGGTATGTATGAGTTCATGACTCGTTGTTCTGTGTGGAGTTTGTTCATGTGTGTCTGTGTGGTGTCATATATGTGTTCGAGTATTGCTAATGGTTTGTTTACCATGTCCATGTGGGATGTATGTTTTTGACGCGTTGTTCTGTGTGGAGTTTGTTCATGTGTGTCTGTTTGATGTCATATATGTGTTCGCGTATTGCTAATAGTTTGTTTATCATATCCATGTGGTATGTATGTGTTCATGACTCGTTGTTCTGTGTGGAGTTTGTTCATGTGTGTCTGTGTGGTGTCATATATGTGTTCGAGTATTGCTAATGGTTTGTTTACCATGTCCATGTGGGATGTATGTTTTTGACGCGTTGTTCTGCGTGGAGTTTGTTCATGTGTGTCTGTGTGGTGTAATATATGTGTTCGCGTAATGCTAATAGTTTGTTTATCATGTTCATGTGGTATGTATGAGTTCATGACTCGTTGTTCTGTGTGGAGTTTGTTCATGTGTATCTGTGTGGTGTCACATATGTGTTCGAGTATTGTTAATAGTTCGTTTATCATGTCCATGTGGTATGTATGTGTTAATGACTCGTTGTTCTGTGTGGAGTTTGTTCATGTGTGTCTGTTTGATGTCATATATGTGTTCGCGTATTGCTAATAGTTTGTTTATCATATCCATGTGGTATGTATGTGTTCATGACTCGTTGTTCTGTGTGGAGTTTGTTCATGTGTGTCTGCGTGGTGTCATATATGTATTCGAGTATTGCTAACGGTTTGTTTATCATGTCCATGTGGGATGTATGTTTTTGACGCGTTGTTCTGTGTGGAGTTTGTTCATGTGTGTCTGTGTTGTGTAATATATGTATTCGCGTAATGCTAATAGTTTGTTTATCATGTCCATGTGGTATGTATGTGTTCATGACTCGTTGTTCTGTGTGGAGTTTGTTCATGCGTATCTGTGTGGTGTCACATATGTGTTCGAGTATTGTTAATAGTTCGTTTATCATGTCCATGTGGTATGTATGTGTTCATGACTCGTTGTTCTGTGTGGAGTTTGTTCATGTGTATCTGTGTGATATCACATATGTGTTCGAGTATTGTTAATAGTTCGTTTATCATGTCCATGTGGTATGTATGTGTTCATGACTCGTTGTTCTGTGTGGAGTTTGTTCATATGTAAATATGTGGTAAGATTGCATTTTTGTTCGTGTATCGCTGTTTTTAGCACAGTTTGTTAAATGTACCCCCGTTAGTTTGTGCATTAGTGTTGTTCTTTACGTAGTTGTTTCATGTGTGGCCTATTTGATGTCCTTCTGTGCTATGTGTAGACCTACATGTGCTTGTGTTTACCTATATACTCTGATAACTTACAAAAGTATGTGATCAAACAAAACTTGTCATTTGTATTCAATATTAATGTCCAACAATTGAATTAAATATTCCAAAATTTTGGAATTGGTGTCATATAACTTTTATACAGTAAAATAAAATAAATAAAGCATAATAAGGACCAAGCGCGAACTTTTAACCTCGTTAAACATAATGTAAACTATACAGACAGGTGGATACTTCTCTTCATGTTCATGGTATTAACAATAATATTACAAAATTCCATTCTTGCCACAAAGCATATAACTCCCACTGATCTTCTTTATGGAAAATGTGTTCAAGAAATGTTGATATGATTCTACAAAATTGTCTGACAATAATAGTAGGTCAAATAATTTAGTTGTAGTAATTGAAAAATCAGTAGTTATTTAACTACTGATATCTTGTGGATATATGATTAAACTATTTCGTTATTTCAAATGCAACGAAATTCAATATTAGTTAATAACTAACCTATTAACAGTAGAGAAAATCGAAATAAAATCAAATTTATCAATTAAAAATCTGGAGTGTCCAACACTCAATTTACTACGAGTAAAAAAATATTAAACTGGTTACAACATAATGAAATTTGCCTGAATCTGGAGTGGCCTACACTCAACTTTATTATAAGTAAAAAGGTTTATTAATTTTATTGACTCGTTGACGATAAAATAAAATTTTAAGGTTATTTTATAAAGATAAAATAAAATAAACTTAAAAACTACTAACACATTTATAGAATGCTTTTCAATAAAATAAAAAAATCTGGAGTGGCCTACACTCAACTTTACTATAAGTAACCTAATAGCAAATTCTTTGAGTATATAACACATAACGTCTCATTTAAGCATAACGTAAACATCTAAATGGGATATGATTATTAGTCTTTCATTCCTGAGGTAGTAAAGATAGTGATTGAAGGACATATCACTATATATGCTTATTTTTGTACATCACACAGCTGATGCAAATAATTTCATTAGTATAACTACAACCGTAATAACATTTTTGAAAAACCAATGTGAACATTTCTTGATACGAAACATTCTCCTACAAGAGAACATGGCTTTTGTCCAAATAGCCATTGGATTTCTTACATCGTTTACTTGACATCCTTCTACATTAAATATTAAAGTAAAATTTTCAAATTTAAAACAGGAAAATACCCTTTTTTTCTCTGAAAAACATCATAAACAGCGAAGAAATGTTGTTTTAAGATGATTTATAATTAAAGATGTACGATAATTACATTTATTAATCTCTAAACGAAAGATATCAATTTTAAATTATCTTTTACATTTTTGGTTTTTTACGGAATTATTATACTTTGAATTTTATGGCTTCTTAGTATTTAATAAGATCATTTTCCTTCCCCTTTTGTCAAATAACATATATACGAATTTTTACTGAGTAAGTGTTACCATTTTCCTGCACCATATTTTTCCTCATACATCTCATAGTTGTCTAGAAACACATTTTGGCCAAAAAAAAAAGTGACTTTCTCATCATTCACAATTACTCTCAAACTGTACAGCAAATCTAATCAATGAGGCCCATTGTTTTTTGTAAAATATGAATTCGATCTATCAAAGATTCTGGATCAGCAGCGTGGCCTAAAACTTTGAACACATACCCACCCACACATACTCAGACATCATTGAAGAAACTTCAAAAACGACTTTTAGGACCTCTACGACTAAGATTATGGACTATAGCATGTACAAAAATTTTTGGATACACACACACACACCCACCCATACAGAGACATCATCGAAAAAACACAACTTAGTGACCTCAAAACATATAATTCTGACAAAATCTTGAGATTGAATATTTTCAGGATCAACATAGTAAAGTAAAAAAAATCTGGAGTGGCCTACACTCTACTTTACTATAAGTAACTTAATGTCAAATTTCTTGAGTATATAAAACATAACGTCTCATTTAAGCATAACGTAAACATCTAAATGGGATATGATTATTAGCCTTTCATTCCTGAGGTAGTACAGATAGTGATTGAAGGACATATCATTTTATAAGCTTATTTTTGTACATCACAAATAATTTATTATTTGCAAATAATTGCATTAATATAACTACAGCAGTAATAACATTTTTGAAAAACCAAAGTGAACATTTCTTGAAACGATTTATTCTCCTACGAATGGCTTTCGTTCAAACAGCCAGTAGATTTCTTACATCGTTTACTTGACATCCTTCTACATTGAATATTTAAGTAAAATTTTTAAATTTAAAACAGGAAAATACCCTTTTTTTCTCTGAAAAACATCATTAACTGCGAAGAAAATGTTATTTTAAGGTGCTTTGTTAATTAAAGATGTACGATAATTACATTTATTAATCTCTAAACGAAAGATTCAGATTATGAATTATCATTTACATTTTTGGTCTTTTATATAATTATCATACTAGGAATTTTAATCTTTAAAATAATAATAATAATAAGCTTCTTAGTATTTAATAAGATCATTTTCCTTCCCCTTTGTCAAATAACATATATACGATTTTTTTCTGAGTGAGTGTTATCATTTTCCTGCACAATATTATTCCTCTTACATCTCATATAATTCAATAAACAATTTAAACTGTTCCTTTATAAAATCAATTTTATCTCAGTGGATTCGCTCAAAAAATTTCTAAGTCAATGTAAACAATGTAAAAAAATCTGGAGTGGCCTACACTCTACTTTACTATAAGTAACTCAATGTCAAATTTCTTGAGTATATAAAACATAACGTATCATTTAAGCATAACATAAATATCTAAATGGGATATAATTATTAGCATTGCATTCCTGGATAGTACAGATAGTGATTGAAGGACATATCAATTTATAAGCTTATTTTTGTACATCACAAATAATTTATTATTTGCAAATAATTTCATTAGTATAACTACAGCAGTAATATCATTTTTGAAAAACCAATGTGAACATTTCTTGAAACGAAATATTATCCTACAAGAGAACATGGCTATTGTTCAAATAGCCAGTAGATTTCTTACATCGTTTACTTAACATCCTTCTACATTGAATATTAATGTAAAATTTTCAAATTTAAAACAGTAAAATACCCTTTTTTTCTCTGAAAAACATCTTAAACAGCGAAGAAAATGTTGTTTTAAGGTGATTTGTTAATTAAAGATGTACGATAATTACAGTTATTAATCTCTAAACGAAAGATTTATATTTTGAATTATCTTTTACATTTTTGGTTTTTAACAGAATTATTATACTGGGAATTTTATGGCTTCTTAGTATTTAATAAGATCATTTTCCTTCCCCTTTGTCAAATAACATATATACGATTTTTTTTTTAATGAGTGTTATCATTTACCTGCACAATATTATTCCTCTTACATCTCTTATAAGTCAATAATATATTTTCATTTTTCCATTAGAAACATCAATTTTATCTCAGTGGATTCGCTCAAAAAATTTCTAAGTCAATGTAAACAATGTAAAAAAATACAAAAAATTCGACAAGTATAGCAGGTGATCTCTTAGTCTAGGATAAACAAAGAGTTTTTATATCGTTATTGCTCTTTTCCGTAATTGAAACTTCATGATTTTTTTTTTATGAATTGCTAATTTTTTGTTCCATTTTTGGTCAAATTTTCATAATTTTTTAACGAGCCGTTTAGCGTCAAAAAAACATTTTCTGAAAACACAAATCGCACTCTAACGCCCCTTTAGCGAATGTAATTTTAGAAAAAAATATCTCAACTCATTGTCCATATAATGTTCTATTTACAGGCATAGTTTCATTCTTGTCCGTCAAACAGTATGGCTTGTATCGCTCTCACAAGGTTTGAGATTGATTTATAAGTCAAAATTTTTACATTTTATTGAAAAAAAAATATTTCCTGTTGATATAAAATTTTGAATATATTTTTCGTTTGTTCCATTTGTAACCTCAAAGATAATGTCAAAATCTCAAAACTCTAGGGTTAGTAGTTTAGGAGAAATAAATGTTTTTAAAAAAAACGGTTTTTGGCAAAAAAAGTGACTTTCCCATCATGCATAATTCTTCCCAAACAATAGGGATCTTCGTCTAAATGGGGCCCATTTTTGTGTAAAATATCAACTTGATCCATCAAAGATTCTGGACCGTAGCGTGGTAACAAGCAATGCTAACACACGCACCCACCCACGCACCCACCCACCCACCCACCCACCCACACACACACAGATATCATCGTATAAACTTCATAAAACGACTTCTGGGACCTCAAAACATGTAATTCCGTCAAAATCTCGAGATCGAATTTTTTCACGATCACTATACTTTACTTATAGTAAAGTAAAAATACAAAAAATTCGACAAGTATAGCAGGTGATCTCATAGTCTAGGGTAAACAAAGAGTTTTTATATCGTTATTGCTCTTTCCCGTAATTGAAACTTCATGATTTTTTTTTATGAATTGCCAATTTTTGTTCCATTTTTGGTCAAATTTTAATTATTCTTTAATCAGCCGTTTAGCGTCAAAAAAACATTTTCTGAAAACAGAAATCGTACTGTAACGCCCCATTAGCGAATGTAATTTTGAAAAAAAATATCTCGACTCCTTCTACACATAATGTTCTATTTATAGGCATAGTTTCATTTTGATCCGTCAAACAGTATGGCTTGTATCGCTCTCACAAGGTTTGAGATTGAATTATAAGTCAAAATTTGTACATTTTATTAAAAAAAAAATATTTCCTGTTGATTTAAAATTCTGAATATATTTTTCATTTGTTCCATTTGTAACCTTAAAGATAATGTCAAAATTTCAAAACTGTAGGGTTATCAGTTAGGGAGAAATAAATGTTTTAAAAAAAAACGGTTTTTGGCAAAAAAAAGTGACTTTCCCATCATGCATAATTCTTCCCAAACAATAGGGATCTTCTTCCCTATGGGGCCAATTTTTGTGTAAAATATCAACTTGATCCATCAAAGATTCTGGACCGTAGCGTGGTAACAAGCAATTCTAACACACGCACCCACCCACCCACACACACACAGACATCATCGTGAAAACGTCATAAAACGACTTCACCATAATATAATAACGAACTTAATTTTATAATACAAATTAAGCGTAATATTTGATAGTACAAATTAGATGTAGAAGTCGATAATTTTAACTTCTGGGACCTCAAAACATGTAATTCCGTCAAAATCTCGAGATCGAATTTTTTCTCGATCACTATACTTTACTTATAGTAAAGTAAAAATGAATTTGTATGATAAATATTAAGAGCATTTTATCTTATTTATTTTATAATTTAAACAATTATTTTATTTTAGAACAGGGTTTTTGCTTGTATAATGAAGTATCTTTTTGAGTTACGTTTAAATTATAACGTACCCTTAAATTATAAACTTAAATTCTACTTACACATTTATAGAATGCTTTTCAATAAAATAAAATAATGAATTCTTCTAACTCTATTAATTTCAAAAAGTTTAAAAAATATTAACTCGATATTAAATCAAATTTGCAAAGAACAAATATATTAAACAATTTATATATCAGATCATTACAATTTTGGTTGATTGATTTACAAACTTCTTTCTTGCATTAACTATAATGTTTCAATTGTTTTATTCTTCCATAAATTTTTATTTGCCCCCCTAGGGTGTTAATTAATTTAGAAAAATGTAATTTGTAATTTTTTCTCTACTTTGATAGTCTGTATAATATTTTTCCCAGACAAGGAAACATTGAATTTTTCAACACCATTAGAAGGTATTTAATAAATATGCTTATAATTTATTAATAACAAAATTAATAATTTCACACATAACGAAAAAAATTTTATGATTTTTAACTTATTTTTATTAATAATTAAAACGTGATTTAATATGTATTTCTAACTATAATTGTCAAAGGTATAAATAAGGATGGGTAGTTGAAGTATTGTGCGCTAGAGTGCAGGAAAATGCAGACTTTTCAGAATAGTAAGTTTAATTGTGTGAATATTTGTATTGTGAATTTTATAATACAAATTAAGCGTAATATTTGATTGTACAAATTAGATGTAGAAGTTGATAATTTTAAGTTTGTTGTAATTAACCGCCATTTTAAAGCGTATTAACATGTAGTTCTGGCTATGTATATATCCATATGGAAAGGCAATAAAAACACATTCTATTCTATCCAATAGTAAGTTAAATTCATCTTTAATTCACCATATTAGATAGAATTTAACTCATGCTAGTGATATAGGTATTGACATTTTGTTAGTGTGGGTACCAGCTCATAAAGGAATTTGGGTGATGAAGTAGCGGACGAAGCAGCAGAAATGCAACGAAATTCAAGTCAGTTCATAATGAACCAATCCCTTTTTCTGATTCTTATTGAAACATTAAAAAGAAATGTAAAAATGAAAATATAATTAGAATGAAGAAAATTTATTTCAGTATGGGTAACTTTTTTACTTTAAACATTTTTATAATGATTCAGATAAACATTGGTTTTTCAAAGAAAGTGATAGTTACTATAAACAGAATCACAAGTAATCATTCTTTAAACAATAGTTTATTCTGTAAATTTTTTGCAAAGATTGGGTAGATTCTGTTGAAAACGCATTTTGGAATTGTAAACAACACAAACCAGAGAGAAAAGACTTGTTAAAAACAATTCAAAAAGAGATTGACTTCGCTCCTTATTAAATTTTCCCTATGTACGGTTTCAAAGGTGATAACAATTTAAATATATTAAAAAGTATTTTAAATTTTATTATACTTATTAAGCGAAATATCTCACTGTACAAATTAGATATAGAGGTTGATCATTGTAAGTTTGTTATATTGTTTGTTAGTTTTGTTATAATTTTAAGTTCTATTTACTTGTGATTCCATTTACATGGATATATGTATATATCCATGTAAAAAGCCAATAATAAAATAAATAAATACTCCTTTCAAATAGAAGGAAATAACCTTTTATTTTTCCACCTGAAGTCTACTGGCAATAGTAGAACATGAAGAGCTAATTATTTTAGATTTCACGTTATTCCTTTTATTATAAATCATTTCCTTGGTTTGACTAATGCATTTTTCATAACTGAGAAAGAAACTGGTAAAGTTATCAAACGAAACCAGAAGAAAATAATATTGCATTATCTTGACCCAGGATGGGCACACCTGGTCATATCATATCATGCACCATAAATCTCTTGTAACCCAACATCTACTTCACATATACATATAATATTGTTTTATATATAACTTTTATGTGTTTGTAATTTTAAATTAAAGAAATTAAAAGCAATACATGATAAAACTGATCAACTTTAGGCACCTAATGTGACTTATGAAGTTCTTTTGATTTTAAATCCTTGGAGTTACATTTGTAACATTGATCACAATAACAACCTACAATTGTAATTATGTCGCTAGTATATATTTAGATATACGCCTAATTTTAAGGTAAAAAAAGGTATGAAATAGCGATAATCTTAATTACTTGAACTGATGAGAAAAAATTAGTATATTTTCGGAATCAGCACCCCTAAATTAATCCAACTCAGCTTAGAAACCTTGGGCACCAAATAAATGTGTTGATCAGAGTTTAAATAAATTAAATTGAATAAAATTTAAAAAAAATTAAAATATGTGGTAATTATTATATAATAATTACTATTAATCATTGTAATAAATTCATTTTCCAGATGTCATAGAAAGTAAACTAGAGACTAATTCTCCTCTTTTATTAATTGCTAAGTTACTGATAAACTAACAATTTTTTTAAATTATTATAAAATTTTAAACATTTACCTTATTTTATAAATGTGTGGTAATTGTTATTCCATAAAGTTTAAAAACTGAACAGTCTACACAAATCAGGGCTGTGGAGTCGGATTTATTATGGCCGACTCCGACTCTGACTCCTCTGTTTTGTAACAGCCTACTCCGACTCCAGTTCATATTTTTATTATTAAAAAAAAAACAGAAGACATGTGGCTGATAATAAGAATTAGTACTTTGTAGCTTTGGTGCAGCTCTAAACCAGATGGATCATCCATAGGTCATAGCCGAACGAACAACCTCATTATAGACAAGGTCCTTGACTGAGTCGACTGCAAGGAATGAAAGACTAATAACATCTTCTATTTAAGCATTTATATTATGTCTGAATAAAATATCGAAGAAGTTTGATATTATATTCACTTATAACAAAGTAAACACTGAACAAACAAGGCCAGATATTTTGTATTAAACTAGACATTTTGTGTTCTACCATCAAATGTCCAATGTTCTTCTCCAGAGAAAAAATTCTACTTGGACTAATTAATGTTATCTCATTTTCATGTACACAAGTAATAACTAGGTGAGGAGTCGGAGTCGGCTGATTTCTTCTGACTCCGACTCCTCCAGGTAGAAATTATGCCCGACTCCGACTCCACAGCCCTGACACAAATAACAATTTCTCATAAGTTTATTCATTCGCAGCTAGTAAATGCAAGTGACAACAAATTCCATTTATCTTCACGTAGTGTTTCCTCACAAGAGTTTTTACGGTGAATAGTTTTTATTCTGGCTATTTTACAAATATAATTTTAAAAGGTTTTTTTTTTTTGAATGTATAAAATAACACACCATTCAACTAAAAGTCAAATTCTAACAAACAGATACAGAGAATTCAAGAAAATTATTATATAAAACAAACTAAATACTTTTAGTTTAAGGAAGTAAAACAATACTATTGTTTTTATCATGTCTTAAAATGTTTGTTTAATTTAAAACTATGAAATAGTTCTCTTATTTAAATTAATTTTTAAGTTTGAATTACACTTTTGAAATGTAATTGAAGTGTTTGGATTACAATTTTATTTAATTGTTGAGTTGTTAAATTATTCTTCCATTTAATTTAAGGTTGATTTGAATTAACCTTTGTTAATTCAAACCTTTATTACATTAAGCTAATAAATTAGATACTTCTAATTAATTTGTAACTTGAAGTACATATTTCAATTATACTTGTAATTTAAATATTTGGATTATATTTTTCATGTAATTTGTAATTGAAATGTTTAATTACAAATTAATTTGTTCAATTTGTAATCAGTTATAAATTACTGTTTGTATAAAACATCAGTATAACTCAAAGGACGCTTGTTACGCTAGAAAAAACACTATATATAGTTTAGAGTTTAGAGTAATGTAAATAATGGTGAATACTTTACTTTTTCTCTACAGTCCTCTTTTTTGAATCTAATTCTGACATTTTTTTAAGCCTGTATATAACTTCGGTGTTTGCAATCCAACATTTCTTATCACTTTACATTCCTTATCACAAACAACATCAGTTTTGGCAGATCTTGATTAAATGTGTCAAGTTTATTTTCAGGAATCACAAAAAATATTGTATACAAAAAAATTTGTATCATAAAAAAGATAATTTACCATAATTTTAATCTAACCAGGAAATATTTTAATGTTTTTCAATCAACAGACATTTTTTATTTAATATTGCTATTAAATGAGTATAACAAGATAAAATTTCCACGGTTTTTAGATTCCAGCAAGATATAATATAACAATAATAAGATAAATATTCTGTTTCCCTTGTATTATTTATGGTATTTATTTAGCTTAATATTATTAATATCTCAAAGTTTATTAAATGTAATTCTATAGAGTATTTTTTTAATTTATAATAGAAAATATTTATCAATTGAAATAATCTATATTTTAAGCATTATTTCAACAAAATAAATGACTATTCATATCATTGAAAATAAAATGAATTTTAAAAAAAATTTAAAGTTATCAATAATTTTTGCAGTTAATTCATTACATTCTTATAATCTCTTTCAAGCGATAACCAAAACTAATTGACGATATAATTAACTTCTAAATTCTACTTCACTCCATGAGATGATGTTAATTTCTTAAGTTAAATTTAGTAATTTGGTTAACAATTTTTTACTTTGTTACAAGTAAAGTATAGTGATCGTGAAGAAATTCTATCTCGTAATTTTGACGGAATTACATGTTTTGAGGTCCTAAAAGTGGTTTTATGAAGTTTCTTCGATGATGTCTGTGTATGTGTGGGTGGGTAGGTGGGTGGCTGGATGAATATGTATTTGAAGTTTGTGGCCACATCACGGTTCAGAATCCTTGATAGATCAAATTTTACACAGAAATCGGCCTCATAGCGTAGATGTGCTGTATAGTTTGGAAGCAATTATGCGTATTGAGAAAGTCACTTTTTTGCCAAAACAATGTTTTTAGACAACATGTTTTTTCACCTAAACTACTAATTCTCGAGTAATGAAATTTTGGTATTATCTTTGAAACTACTGAATCAATTACTGAAAAAATCATTAAGTTTTTAAATCAACAGGACATATTTTTTCAATAAAATGTAAAAATTGGACTTCTAATTCAAGTTGAAAGCTTGTGAGGGTAATACAAATTATACCGTTTTGACGGATCAAAATAAAATTATACCTAAAAATAGAACATTATGTGGAGGATAACTTTTGAAAGAAGCCATTTCTTTCAAAATTACATTAACCAAATGTTAAGAGTTCATTTACTATTTTCAGAAAAGGTTTTTTTTGACGCTAAATGGCTCATTAAAAAACAATGAAATATTACCAAGATATTAAACAGAAAATTAAAATTTATAAAAAAAAATCATTAAATTTCAATTATGCAAAAAGCAATAAAAACTGAATATTGATCCTGAACTACTGGTTTACTTGCTATACTTGTCGTTTTTGTTTACATTTATTTACATTGACTTAGAAATTCTATGAGTGAATCCACTGAAATAAAATTCATTTCAGGTATTGATTTAAAGGTACGAGTATAAAGAAAAAAATTGATATTATTTAATGGCTTATATGAGATATAAGAAGAAAAACATAAGAATATTTTTCTTAGATGTAAAAAAAATCAGCGCCAATGAATATAAATTTCTGTTACTTTCCATGGTATGATGTATTAGTCTAAAATGCTCTAGTGAATCTATATAGTTCACTATTCAACATTTAATTTCAAATTTAAAATAAGATGTAGGTTTAACTATGTTATGAATAATTTTAACTTTGTGTAATATTGAATTATGAAGAACAGACTCTGTGGTTATATATTACAATACCATGATCAAACCACAATAAGAAAATGGGAAAGCAAGACTAAGATCTTTCAACCGTAACAAGCGGTCTTCGTCAGAGTCAAAAACCCAACTGAAACACTAGATGCAGAGAACATCTGGTGAGGGGTTGAGAAGAGTGGGAGGGAAGAGTTGTATTTTAAAAGGGTGAAAGCGCAGGAAAGGACTAATGTCCAGAAAGGGATGTTTGGGGAAACAAAGGAGTACAGTAAGGAAGAGTAAAAAACTATCCGCTAGCTGTCAACCCTCTTTGAAGAGGCTATTGCCCTCGTAACGAAAGTATTCAGTTTGAAGAGACCGTTACTTATGTTTATAATATTTGATTTACTAAATTTAATTAGAGACGATTCAATAATATTTCTTAACAACATTGATTTTTCATGGGTAATAAATTTAGCTCCTGTCCAATCAATATGATGATTTTCATTTTTTATATGCAAGAATAAGGCACTACTTTTTTCCTGTCTACTTACGTTGTATTGGTGTTGTTTTACCACTCTTCCCTCTCACTCTTCTCAACCCCTCACCAGATGTTCTCTGCATCTAGTGTTTCAGTTGGGTTTTTGACTCTGACGAAGACCACTTGTTACGGTTGAAAGATCTTAGTCTTGCTTTCCCATTTTCTTATTGTGGTTTGATCATTGATTGTTATTTCACGTGTTTATGTGAAATCTTTTTATATTACAATACATATATAATGTTTAAGCTATTTCCTCAGAGATTCCATTATCCTGATATTTTTTGTCTTATTTTTTTCATTAAGGTATTAAATAACTCATGTGTGAACTTTGTTATAACAATGTTACATATCAATTAAATTCATTTTTGACACTACATATATATGATTAAAAAAAAAAAAGATGTGCTAAATATGTTAAACATTTTTCTTCACAAAGCCTTGAGAATGCCTAACAATTTTCTGCAAAACGTCGGCTTGTAATTTGAAGTAATTAATTTTTTAACCTAATCCTCAAAAACCGATGTTATTAAAAGAATTACCTATATAATGATAAAAGTATCGACCATGAAATAGAAACAGAATTAAAATTCATCAGGACTCCATCAGTTCTTCAGGTTCAAATTAAACTCCATTGCCAACGTTTTGGTTTTTATTTAATACCTTTTTCATAGGTAGAAGTATAAAATTTTAAAACAGAAAAACTAAACATTACATTAAAAATTATTTTACAAAGAAAACTAGTCTGTTGATTTCAAAAACAACTGTCTAGTTTGAATGAATAAGTGCATATGTTTATTCAAACTAGACAATTGTTATTGAAATCCACAGATTATTTTTCTTTGTAAAATAATGTCTCATGCAATTTAGTTTTTGTTTCAAAATTTTATAATTCTGCCTATGAAAAAGGTTTTAAATAAAAACCGAAACGTTGGCAATAAGAGTTTAATTTGAACCTGAAGAACTGATGGAGTTCTGATGAATTTTAATTCTGTTTCTATTTCACGGTCGATACTTTTATCATTATTTAAAAAGTTATATATAAAAGTTAGTCCTGATAACTTTAATTCTGTATTTATATGTAGAAAAATTACCATAAATAAAACGTGATGCAATCAATGAAGTTTAAATCACAATGGAAAAACGAAAACAATAGAAATAAATGCTCTGAGGCCTTTCAATTTAAGTTATCAAAGAGCAATCAAAGCACACAAAGTATTTAAAACCTTTTCATGGACCTACGAAACAGAGAAAATACAGGAAATAATTCAATTATTCAAGAATCAAACATTCATAAAAAGCACAATTAGTTACAAATAAGAAATCACAATAGAAATTTTGACAATAGGTTAGTGATAAAACTTAACAGAAGTATAAAATTATTGAAACAGAAAAACTAAGTATTACATTACATTTAATTTGAACCTGAAGAACTGACCGAGTCCTGATAAACTTTAGTTTTGTTTCTATTCCACGGTAAATACTTTTATCAATATTTATATATATAAATATTGATAAATAATTATTAAATGATGATGAATCATTATTTCATAATAATAATGAAATAGTTATTAATAAATAACTGAAATAATCATTAAATAAACATTTATGAAATAAAATACGAAGATTTTTTTTTAAATGGGCCACACATAATCTACTGAACTTTCTTAGCAAACGTAAAACGAAAGATAGGTAAAGAGAAATTCTTAGATATAAATCTAGTTAAAACAGTCCTGACATATATCTTAAGAAGAAATAAAATAAGAAGAAACATGTTAAGCTAGAACTGTCAAAGAAATGGATATACTCTTTGAGTCTCTTTAATGGAGACATTAAACTTGTAAAGCTATTTAAAAGATTCATAGGGAATGATCTGCTGTAAGGAATTCTTTAATATAACAAGGAGTCTTACCTCCAAATTATCATTTTGGCCTTCAAAACTACTATTACTACTGTTATACAACCAATAATGCCTACAAGCATTGGTTGTACAATCATAATTTAATGCAAAAAGTACCCAAAGCACAAAAAAACCATAACTAAGAATAACAACAATCATAATGATCTATCCAACCTACAGGAAGAAAAAAATATTAATCATCACTCATTCTGAGGTAAAATGGATAAACAAACAAAAGTCTCTACACAAATGAAGTTTTATTCAAAAACAATAACGCGTTTCGAACACTTTGTGTTAATCATCAGGAAGAATGATGATGAACATCATTCCTTATCATGATCACCTTATTGATGATAAACACAAAGTGTTCTAAACGCTTTATTGTTGTTGAATAAAACTTCATTTGTGTGGAGACTTTTGTTTGTTTATCCATTTTACCTCAGAATGAGTAAATACCACACAATTACGGATTGTACAACTAATGATTTAAATAACTCTCATTTAGATATTTTATAAATTAAGATCAATTTGCTATCTATTGAGACTGGTACGAAATGACTCTAGGGAAGATAACATTTTCAAAAGTTATATAGAACGAAACAATATTAGGTTCTTTACTAACATCTATGGTACTACAGTATATATGAAATATTATATAGCTTGGCTATATGTTACCAGATAAAATTGCTCCCTTTAAATTATCCTACAGGGAGTATTAAAGTATCACAAATGATCACTCTATTAGGAAGTATTCTACTTTGAAAAAAAGTGGTTCCTCTGTGTTCTATGAGTTCAACGAAAGATAATAATAAAACCAATATAAACAAGTAACTCTCACACACAGTCACAGATTGAAATTTTGGATGGCCACTTTCTTAAAACAAGTCAAGAATGGAAAGTCATGAAACAAAGAAAATGCCTTCATCTAGAAAATCGTTGTTAATACATGCCCCAAGTCTTCATTAATTTCTTACAACATAAATAATCAAATTCTTTATTAAATAAATAAAAGTTATATTTTAAAACTGAATTACAAACATGAACATATGTAAAGCACTTTAAAGAAACTACAGAACTCTATACCATAGGTTGTCTGATAAGAAAAACAGTTTAAAAGTACTGAGAGTTTATGAATACCCAGTGAATCCCTTTATAATGAAAGGTGATCTACTATTTTTGAGCAATATTTCCTCAAGACCAAAGCAATTTATCTAACTTTCTATGAAAGGAAGCACTCATATTTTCCATCTTTTCTTATTTGTCTAAAGCCTCAAATGTTTGAATTTACTATTCAAATAACATAAACTATCTATAACAACAGTTTCATGAAATTTAGTTTGTTGCAAAAGCCAATAAAACACCAATGAAGTCAACTATAAACTTCTTTCTACCAGTTTTCACTTTTTCAGAGTGTTTATCTCAATTTTATAAAAGTTACAAGTCTGTGAAATAAATAATTTATTAAAATTAAAAAACTTTAATATTTTTAAATACCCATTAATTAATAATTGATAACCAACTTCTAGAAATAGAGTTTGTATTCTTCCTAGATGTTAAATACAGCTTCCATTCAGAGTAGTTAAGTAAACAAATTTCAATTGATGTTGTACATATATTTTTAATCTTCCTTTGGAAGATATAGTATTCTTTACAAATATCAGAGCAGTTGGAAAGTAGAATAATTAAGAATAATTGATACAAATGTAGAAGAATGTTTTTAATAAAACAAAACTAACATAATATTTTAGAGCTAAATAAATTTATGTAAGAAATATTGAAATAAGGCAAATTTGGAAAAATAGGTATAACTAATAAACTAAATAACTGTTTTCAGATATTAAAAGATATTTTTTTGAATGTTGTTATAGAAAAAACCATTTTCATTCAGTTTGATAAATTTGTTCAGCACACAAAACCCACAAGGTGAATTTTGGCATAATATATATGGTGGTAATTAAATATTCTATTTTCCTGGTGAGAAGAAATCATGTTAAAAATATAATATTAGCAAATAAGCGTGGGCAGTATAAAGAAGAATTAAACTTGTAATATTGAAAAAAAATTAATATAATGTTTTCACTGACCGTAATTAAGATTTTCAATACCTCCTGTATTCTTGTTTTGTAATATTATATTTTCAAATAAGACTACATTTGAATTCATTTCAAACTGTTACCAATGAAACTGACGCCATAATGTAGAGACGCAATTAAAAGTGAAACTGACGCCATAATGTAGAGACGCAATTAAAAGCGAAAGTACTTGAAAAAAATAAGAGCTATGATTGGTTGAAATGAACTATGGGATAGAAAAGACATGCGCATTATCTATTGTTGGCGTCAAATGAAGGGATTATTATATTCTGGTTGAATACTACGTCTTTGTATAGTAAATAAAGACCTATGAATCTTAAGTTGTATTGAATTCAACTATTTAAAATCTCTTTTCACCCAAATTATACTTTGATAAGGGTAAATTTTTTATACTGACATTATTTAATTTGATAAACTATTAATTTTTATTTATTATAAATGGTCACAATAATGTCAAATATAAACACGTTATTAAGTATATTAAATTACATATTATTATAAAAGATAAAAGTAACTTTGTTTTACTGGCATTATTTAATTTGATGCACTCCGTATTATAAGTTCTCTTTTTATTTCTAACAAATCTAGAGTGGCCTACACTTAACTTTACTATGAGTAAAAAAAATATCAAACTGGTTTGCAACATAATAATTTTTCTCTTTTCAAAAGCTTTCACATTCGATTATACATCAAGGTTTTTACATTTCATTGAAAAAATAACTTATTATTGTTTTAAAAATGTGCATGGGTATGTGTGTGTGTAACCAAAAGTTTCTGTAGACGTTGAAGTCTACAATCAAATTAGTCATTTTAAAAAAGAATGGGCCTCATAGTGTACATTTACTGTATAGTTTAGAAGCAATTATACATAATGGGAAAGTTACTTTTTTTCGAAAGAATCTGATTTTAAACAACATTTTTGCTCTCTTAAACTACTAAATCTAGAGTCTTAAAATTTTGGCTTCATCCTTTTATAAAGGCATCAGTCTTTAAACAGAAAAAATCCTCAGATTTTTAAAACAACTTGAAGCATTTTCTGTTCAATAAAATGTAATAATTTTGACTTATCATTCAATCGGAAAGCTTGTAAAAGCAATACAAGCCATACCGTTTAAGGGATCTAGATAAAATTATACATAAAAATAGATCATTACGTAGAGAATGAGTTGAGTATTTCTTTCAAAATTACATTAACCAAATGTTAAAATACATTTTCTGTATTCAACAAATGTTTTTTGATGCTAAACAGCTCATCAAAGAACAATGAAATTTTGGAACAAACTGAAGAGAAAGTTAGGAATTGATAAAGAAATTTGAATTACTGCTAAGAGTCAATAAAACTATCAAAATTTAATATTCATCCTGGACTAATAGATTACCTGCTATACTCTCAGCTATGATTACATTTATTTGCATTGTTTACATTGACTTAGAGAATCGACTGAAATAATATTGAGGTTTAGAGGTATAATGAACAAAATTTGAAATGCTTTGTGACTTGCTTTATTGAAATGCAAAGTGAAATGCTTTAGTGAGACGTAAGAAAATTCTTATATATACAAAAATCAACGCTAATCAAACTTATAATTTCTGATGTTTTCCATGTACATACATGATTTGCCTAACAAAATGCTCTAATCAATCGATATGTTACAGCCTTCAACAACACTTAATATTAGATTTAGATTGAATATTTGGTGTTATGGTAGGCTGGAGTTATGTTTTTGGCAAACATAAGTATGTCTTCCCTGAAGCAGAGAATTTACTGATTGATAAACAATATAAGGTTCTTTATTTTCATTGAAATAAGGCATTTGGTTTCATGAGTATAATTATTACATTCATCAGTAAATAACTGACGTTTGGCGTCACATAGGAAGCTGGTATTTATTTTGAGTAAGGAATATTAAAGAAATTTAAACTGCAGTAATAATATCACATTCTTAGGTGACAATAACCACAGTATAAAACAAAACAATTTATTTTGTAGTTATTTAAGTCAATAATAAGTTATATGCATTATTACGTATAACGAGACTTAGTAACAACTAAGTGAAATGATCAACTAGATGTCATTTATTCTAGACATATAAATACTGCCAGAGTTCTGAACCTTACTTATCCAATCCCCAAACAATGAGATATCAGATCAACTGGAATACAAACCAATGTAGTGATACAGAACTGATTAGAACGAGAAGTTCAAAATGTTCAACGATTTCCACACAAACGGTTAGAGGTACAGTATCAAAAATATACTAAACTATTTTGAATCTGATTATTTTTTTTTAATTTATTAATATAAACTGAATCAATTTAATATTAATTGAAGGAGAAATATTATTATTATAATTACCCTTAGAATGGTAACAAGAACAGTACTCTATGACACAATAAAGAAAGTACGGTAGATAGCACACCATATAAATTATCCCTTATTATATTCAATTGATAGAATTACTTCTAACCAGTATATTTTGTAGAATTATAGACAGAGAACACCTCTTGCGGGGAACACACATAGAACATTGTAACTTTGTAATACCACAGAATAAACATTCTACATAGAAAATCCTAAATTTTACAAAAACTAAAGTGTATTAAGATTAGGGATCTTTAAAGAATTCCTGACATCTTACGGGTTTGAGAACGACGGCATAACGTCTTTTCCAAGGAATCTACCAGTCCAGATTCGAGTATGTTGTCACTGGCCTACCTTGGCCCTCTTAAATAAAGTAATTTGGATTAGTTTCATAAATAAAAAAAAAGTAAAAAAAAAGTTGTTAACAAGTATACTGGCCTACCTTGGCCCTCTTAAATAAAGTAATTTGGATTAGTTTCATAAATAAAAAAAAAAGTTAAAAAAAAGTTGTTAACAAGTAAACATTGGCAGGCTACCGAAAGTGGTCTGTTTTCAGAGGTTTCTTGCAGAGAGATGCTTATTTGAAACCTTCCGCATCCCCCAATATTATATTAAATAAATACAATTTAAATAAAAAAAATCTGGAGTGGCCTACACTCAAATTTACTATAAGTAAACTTAATATCAAACTTCTTGGGTATATAATATATAATGTCTCATTTAAGCATAATAGGGAGATGTCTATTAGTCTTTCATTCCTGAGGTAGTACAGATAGTGATTGATCCACTTGTAAATAGATAAGCCTTTTTTGTATATCACAGAAATAATGGATATACAATCATTAGTATAATTACAGCACTAACATTATGAAAAGCCAAAGTGAAAATTTGCTTATACAAAATAATTTCCTACAAGAGAGCATGGCTTTTGCTCCAATATCCCGTAGATCTCTTACATAGTTTATCTGACCACCTTCTACATTTAATACTTAAAACTAATTTTCCCATTTAGAACATTTAGAACTTGAAAATATTTTAAGTATTTTAAAAACTTACAAAGTTTTTATTTGAAATGTCAAAAACATGTAAGAAAAAATGTCGTTTTCAAATAATTTTTAATTTAAGATGTAAGTAATTTCATTTATTATTTTTAAAAGATTTTTTTTTAATTCTGAATAATGTTCTACATTTTTGGTCTTTTATCAAATTATTATACTGGAAATTTTATGGCATACTAGAGTGTTTTAAAAACTCACTTTTCTTTCCCTTGGTCAAAAATCATAAAAAAACAATTTACTCTGAGCGAATGTTATTTTTTCCCACGTGCTGTACTCTGTTATAAGTTTGCTATAAATGTATATTGAGAAAAAATATATTGGTAATTAGCCATTTTGCATTCTTAAATCAAGTTGAAAGCCGACTTCTGTATATAATTTTAAATTTAAAAGCTAGACGCTTGAAATTTTAAAATATACATAAAATAAAAATGATATTAGAAAACAGACTTTAAGACTAGAACAGTGATCAAAAACTGGAAATTAGGAATAAAAACATAGAAAGAAAACCCTTCTAAATTGGATCGAAAAATGTTCATTCACATTTTAAAACCTTCAAAAAGTCATTAATCCAATATAATAATGTATTCATAATACGTAAAAAATCATTTAAACATTTTCATTATACCTATAAACATTATATTATTTCGGTGAATTAACTGAAAAAAATTCTAAGTCAATGTAAAAAATATAAAAAAGTATCAAAAATTCGACAAGTATAGCAGGTAATCCCTTAGTCTAGGATAAACAAACAGTTTTTATAGCTTTATTGCTCTTTGTTATGATTGAAATTTCATGAATTTTTTTTATGAATTTCTAATTTTTTGTTCCATTTTCGGTCAAATTTTCACAATTTTTTCATGAACCCTTTAGCGTCAAAAAAACATTTTCTGAAAAAAGAAATCATACTTTAAGGCCCCTTTGGTGAACGTAATTCTAAAAAATATTATCAAAAATCATTCTCCAAATAGTGTTCTATTTTTAAGAATAGTTTCACTTTGATCCGTCCAACGGTATGGCTTGTATCGCTCCCTTATCTATCTTATAATTGAGATTCAATTATAAGTCAAAATTTTTACAACTTATTAAAAAAATTTTTGCGTTCTTTTAAAATTCTGAAAATATTTTTCGTTTATTCCATTTATTACCTCAAAGATAATGTCAACATTTCAAAACTATAGAGTTAGCAGTTTAGGAGAAAAAAATGTTTTCTAAAAAACAGTTTTTGGCAAAAAAAAAGTGACTTTCCCGTCATACATAATTCTTCCCAAACAATAGGGATCTTCTACACTATGGAGCCCATTTTTGTGTAAAATATCAACTTGATCCATTAAAGATTCTGGACCGTATTGTGGTAACAAGCAATGCTAACACACTCACCCACCCACCCACGCAGATATCATCGAAAAATCGAAAAAAAAATTATTTCTGGGACGTCAAAACATTTAATTCCGTCAAAACCTTGAGATCAAATTTTTTCACGATCATTATACTTTACTTATAGTGAAGTAAAAATGATAAATGAAAATAAAGAGGAAAGAAAAAAGTTCTAAAGGATATAAAGGTAAAGGCAAACGTGAGTCCATTACAGTAAGTAAGTAAGTAAGATTCTTCAGATTACAGGTAATAAAGTTCTGTTCTCTAACTTTAAAGAACTAGTTTGAGATTTTGGTGACTAATACATACCCACCTCAATTTGAAACAGCTAAATCCAGGTACAAAAAAGAAATGTTCCAGTGCTTTGAATAAAATAAAATGCTTAAGTATTCCTGTACGGTTATTCTAATCAGAACTGCCATATAAGACCTACCATATAATGTTAGGTCTCCCATCACATATCTAGTGTTTTACTTGAGCATTGACCACACCAAATTTTTTAATAATATAGAAAAAAAAATAACTATTAGACCAAAAAAAAGATTAATAATAAAATTAATAACAATATGAATCTATTAATTCTTTTTTCTTTTATATATTGATCTACATGCCCCACCAGAAGGCATTACATTTATGACTATCTAGAATAATGCAATAATAATCCTCATTGTTCTTGGCATATCAATAATGGTTTTACAATAATAATAAGAGGAAGTAGGAAAAATAAAACTATAATAAGTAAATATCACCACACTGATAAAAAAAATAAAATCTATTAATAACTTATTCTAATAAATAAATAAAAATATAATGTAGTAATACTGGACTGGTAAAACAAATTTTTATAATAAAAAAAAATCTAAGAAAAAAAAAATTAAAATAATATAACATTATTTGAATTTAAAATTTTTTTTCCTTTTTAAATTGTCACCAGGCCACAGAAGGCAACATAATAACACCTAGAATACAATTATTTAATTCCCCCAGTTCTTAAAATAAAATAAGTTTTAAATATATTTAAAGGAATAAAAATAATATAAAATTATTGTACAAGAATTAAAATAATTCTTTTTTAAAACATTAACAATATATAAATTATTGAATAAATATGGTATCTATAAATCATGTGGATAAAAATATAGTTGAATTAAAAAGGATATACCAAATATTATAAAAAATTTGTTTAATTTACATCCTTTAGTTGAAAAGGGGTGGTAGGAGAATAGGTTCAAACATGGAGGTTTGCCTGAATACAAGCCCACTTAAGAAGTCTTAAATTAAAAAGGTTTACTTTATCATATTTATGAAAAAAATAAAACATTATTAATTGTTTAACTTTGTGTGTAGATTATTTATTGTAAATAAAATAATAGTTAAGAATCAAAACAATTAAAAACAAATCCCTAAAATTCAAAAATGTCAATAAAGTGTGGGACTTTAAAAACTGAGTTAACAGTTATAAAAAATTGTTGATGTTAAACGTGGTTGGGACCCCAATAACTATTCGGGGTTCCCTGTGAACAGGTGTAACCTTTTTTAAACCAACCCCCCCCCTGTAAAAAAGGACACCCCCCCCCCCCATCCAAAAATGAAAAAATGTCCCCCCATGATTAACTCATTATATACATCATATAAAAAGTATATGTAAAGTGTTGACCCTAAATAATACGCTAAGAACATAAGGGGTAAACCTTTTAACAAAACGGGAATTAATACAGAGAAAACAACCATATATGCCCCATAATAATATTTCATAATAATAGAATAGAAATAGCTATGAAATGTTGAACAACTAAACAATAAAACACAAACAAAATGATTTTAAAATTAAAAATTACCGTTAAATCTATTTATAAGTCCATTCACATAATTTTTAATAAGTGTGAAATACTATTAAATATTGAAACACAAAAACCGTAAATTCTTAATTGAAGAATTCGTTCGTGATTTGATAAAAAGGCAAAATTTATTTTTATTTGTTTGGTTTGTGCTCGAATTTTACCTAAATTTAAATTTTAGAAAACAAGAAACCGTTAAAAACTAAACCCTGTAGCAAAAGTTGATAAATGGTCCTTGCTATTAAAAAAACATCAAGTAGATTTAAATTTAGTGTTTTAAATGTTGAAGGTTGGTCACCCATTTTAAACTTACCCGATTAAATTTATAAAAATAGTTACCAAAAACCCCCCCTAAATTCCCCTCCCCCCTAATAACTTAAAAGTAAACATAAGAGTAGAATAGAAATGCTATTAAATGTTGACAACATCTAAAAACATACCTACTTAAAAACTACAAGACAAAATAATATTATAATAAAATAAGAATAATACATATTATATACATCACATATTTCTACCCCATAATCACATAAGTTACATAAAATAATAGAAATAGCCATGTAAATGTTGACATGCAGATCGAAAAACACATACCTACTTAACATCTATAAGACAAAATACATATTATAAATAAAATAAGAATAATAAATGTACAATAATCATATACATCCTACATTTTCTAGCCCCATAATTACATAAGCTACATAAAAGAGTACAATAGAAATAGCTATGTAAATATTGACATGCAGATCATAAAACACATACCTACTTTACAAACTATAAGGCAAAATACAAATTATAACTAAAATAAGAATAATGTTTGTTTATACACACTTCGTACTATTTCTACCCCAATATGCATATTATTTACATGAAACAGTAGATCATAAGTAGTTATGTTAATGTTGTATAATAAATCATAGAACACATACCTATTTAGCAATTCCAAATTCAATGTTACCTCATAAAACAGAATTGAATAGCAGGATGTAATCATACGCCTTCATAATCCTCAAAAGAGTTTCCATTCCTTTACCATTTGATTTTATTGGGAAAATAGAAGAGAAACAGCTATAAAATTGGCATTTAAATATCATAAAATTCAAATGTTATATGTTACCTCATACAGTAAAATTAATAGATGGTTGTAAATATAGATCTCCATATAAATATACCTGAAAACTGTTTTTAAATGCAAAACAAACGACATGAAAATATACTTATGAAAATTTAAGGTCAGTGATTTATATAAATTAATATAAATTAAAAGTTAATAAAACATCTATTGTATAAAAAACCATAACTTACCTCACACAGTAGAATCAACAAATAATAAAGTGATAACACCTCTTCATCACTTCAAATACGTTTCTACCCTTGAAATCATATTAGTTCATGGGAGAGTAGTTTACAAACATATATGTCATATAGACTTAAATACATAAACACATATATTCAACATATAGAGGTACCTCACACATATACCTTTAATATAATTAAAGAAATATATAACCACATTTCTTCCTACATATCAAGAGCGTTACTAGTGCATAACATATGAGTTACACAAGAGAGTAGATAGAAACAGTATTGCATATTATTACATATTAATGCATATATAGATTTAAAAAAAATGTAAAATACTTACGATTCAACGACAAGTTACCTACTCAGTAGAATTACAATAAGTATGTATCTTCATATATATTCTTTTTTTTTTCACTATTTAATGATTTTAATCTAAAACACAAGCTTTCGGATCACAGTAGCCATCATGAGGTAAAAAATGATAAACTAAAATGATAAACAAAACAAATGCTACGGTACTAAGAGCGGTTAAGAACTAACTAGGATGGAAATAAGAAAATATGCGGAAGGGAGGGAGGAGTAAGTAGGAGGGCCTGTGTAGGCATGCAGGGCAGGGCAATGAACCAAACTACCTGCGGGTCCCTATACCTACCTTTCTCACAAAGACTATAATCCTTGTTTAAATATTCAAAACAGTGAGCTTAATGTAATACCTAGTTCAAAAAATTTTGATGCGAACTATAAGTTAGTATGAGAGGTAGGTGAAGGGACACGCAGGTAGTTTTGTGCAGTGCACTGCCCTGCATGCCTACACAGGCCCTCCTACTTACTCCTCCCTCCCTTCCGCATATTTTCTTATTTCCATCCTAGTTGTTTTAACCGCTCTTAGTGCCGTAGCATTTGTTTTGTTTACCATTTTAGTTTATCGTTTTTTACTTGATGATGGCTAATGTGAGCCGAAAGCTTGTGTTTTATATATTTTTATGAACATCTTCATATACCTGAAAAGCCTTTGCCATGTTTCTAGGGTACAGGTTCTGAAACTGCTTGAAGTTGACGATCTTTAATTCTAAAAATAGCTGAAAGCACACTTTATACGAATATTTGAGAAATATTTTAATTAAATCAAATACAATACGGTAAAAATAATCATCAAAAAATAAAGACAATGAGACTTACTTTCAGGTTGCTTATTCTTCTGTCCAGAGAAAAATAAACTTGATGAGCTTCGGCGTCTTCTTCAGTGTTTGGGGATAAAAACATTGATAGGGTAGGGAGGAACTCGCATTTCTTTTTTTCATTCACTGAAAAGTTTTATGCCTAGATTTTGACTAAAAATAATCTGAATCACTCAGAGACCCTAGAAACCCTATAGACACCCTTAACAGATTTAAGCCCTAGCATATCACGATTGGTCGGGGAAGAACTGTGGAAGTGAGGGGGTTTTGAAAGTGTATGATGTTTATTTTCTGTTTTGTTGTGTACTGTAAATGTTACATGCAATAAAACAAACATGCTCACTAACCTGTGTACAGGTATCCTTCCGTCTGTACCTGCAACAGTACACACATGTTAATATTATCAATTTAATGTAAAATTATGGAATCTTTGTCATCATTGTTATGATTAGTCATATGAAATAATTCTGATATATTCAAAGTTATATAATTAAAACATAAATCAGTCAGCATAAAAAGTATTTTTTCTCGTTTTCTTCATTCACAAACAGAACTATTCCTAATAATTGTACTCTTTGGCAACAGCTGTTACCAAAGCATCAATAAGATGCAAATTCATATAAAATACCAAATGACATTTGCTATCAAATGAAAAAGAATAATTATTAATTACCATGGTATAATGCAACAGTGCATAGTCTACCATGTTTCACAACCGAGAGCAATCGCGAACTGGTTCAGTTAAATAAAAAAACAATGTATTTTTCATACCCTTTTTATGATAATGACACTCATTTTAGGTTTGTTTGATATCGGTGAATCACAAAGAAGCAATTAACTTAAAAAAATTTACTATTATTTAAATTTTAATTTATTCCTTATAATTTAACATATATGGATTGACAAGTAGTTAAAATTATAGTTAAAAGATTACTGTTGACATAATTGTGAAGTGACATTGTGGCTGAACAAAAAAAAAAATTCATTATTACTTTGCCATTAAATTACCTCTTACATTGTCGGCCATGTTTATTTGACGAAAAGCAATTGAAAGTGGTTTAGTCCAATAAATAAAAAATGTTTTTTTTTCATCAAATTTTATGATAATAACACTTATTTTAGGTTTGTTTGATATCGGTGAGTCAAAAAGAAGCAATTAACTTAAAAAAAGTAATTAAAAAAATTTACTATTATTTAAATTTTAATTTATTCCGTATAATTTAACATATATGGATTGACACGTAGTTAAAATTATAGTTAAAAGACTAGTATTCACATAATTACCAAGTGATATTATGGGTGAACAAGAAAAAAAATTTACTATTACCTTGGCTTTAAATTAGCTCACTACATTGTCGGCCATGTTTATGACGAAAAGAAATTGCAAAGTGATTCAGTTCATTAAAAATAAAAAGTATTTTTTTAACAAATTTTATGATAATAACAGTTATTTTAATTTATTTGATATCGGAATCAAAAAGAAGCAATTAACTTATAAAAAGTAAAGAAAAAAATTAATTACCATTTAAATTTTAAATTATGCTGTATAATTTAACATTATGGGTTGACACAAAGTTAAAATTATAGTTAAATGACTAGTATTCACATAATTATCAAGTGACATTATGGGTGAAAAAAAAAAAAAAATTCATTATTACCTTGGCTTTAAATTAGCTCACTACATTGTCGGCCATGTTTTATGACGAAAAGAAATTGCAAAAAGTGGTTTAGTCCATAAAAAAAAAGTTTTTTTTACAATTTTATGATAATAACATTATTTTATTTTTGATATCGGTGATCAAAAGAAGCAATTAACTTAAAAAAAGTAAAAAAAAATTTAATTAATTTAAATTTTAATTTATTCGTATAATTTAACATTATGGTTGACACGTAGTTAAAATTATAGTTAAAAGACTAGTTTCACATAATTACCAAGTGAATTATGGTGAACAAAAAAAAAATTTATATTACCTTGGCTTTAAATTAGCTCACTCATTGTCGGCCATGTTTATGACGAAAAGAAATTGCAAAGTGTTCAGTTCAAAAAATAAAAAATTTTTTTTAACAAATTTTATGATAATAACATTATTTTAATTTTTTGATATCGTGAATAAAAAGAAGCAATTAATTAAAAAAAGTAAAGAAAAAAATTAATTACCATTTAAATTTTAAATTATCTGTATAATTTAACATTATGGGTTGACACAAAGTTAAAATTATAGTTAAAGATAGTTTACATAATTATCAAGTGACAATGGGTGAACAAAAAAAAAAAATTTCATTTATTCCTTTTTTAAATTATATATTGTGGCCATGTTTTATAAAAAGAAATTCAAAAAATGGTTAGTTAAAAAAAAAATTTTTTTTTATAAATTTTTGATAAAACACTTATTTTAGGTTTCTTTGATTGGGATTCAAAAAAAGCTTAAATTAAAAAAAATAAAAAAAAATTAACATTGTAAATTTTAATTTATTTGAAATTTAACGGGGTTCAGTGTTAAAATTATGTTAATGATAGGTTACATAATTAAAGTGAAAAAGGGTGAATAAAAAACTTTTGAAAATAAAAAATTAACTACCATTTAAATTTATTTATTCCTATAAAATAAATGTGGAAATATTAAATTATTTTAAAAACAAATGTTGATAAAATATCAAATGAATTATCGGTGAACAAAAAAAATTTATTATCATAACCCATGAAGACCTCCATGTTTTGTAAAGAGCAGATAAAGGGATGAAGGAATTTAGCCAAAAACACTTGCTGTTAGAACGATTGGCCAACCCATTACACAGGTATTTATTCATTAAAAAAAAATAAACAAAGAAAGTTTCATTTTATTAAATTTTTTTTACGGGTCAGGATAAATTTTATCTTATTTAATTTTACAAAAAAAATTGAAAAATAACATTGAATTTAAAAAAAATGTTTTTTAAAACTTGAGAAATAATTTTACTAAGATTTAACTGTTAGGAAAGATTCTTCCTTAAATAAAATGTGGAAATTCAAAATATGATTTTAAAATTTTTGTCTTATATAAGATTTTGAAATATTTTCATTTGACAAAAAAAAAATTCAATTAATAATTCCAAATAAAAAACTAATAGTTTTTTCAATATGGAGTAAAATTTTATTAATTTATCCAAAACAAAAATTGTTCTTGTTTTTTGGGCAAAAAAATTATTTTGACATAACATCATCAATATTAATTCAATAAAAGTAAACTTTTGGTTGGAATAAAAAAATCAAATAAAATTCTTTTTGGTTACTTTTAAACCAAATTTCAAATAAAACTTACTTTAATCCAAAAAAAAATAACCAGTCAAATTACATTCGAAGAAAAATAAAAAAATGAGGTAGTTCATTCTTTATTTAAAAATGGAAATATATTTTAAAAATAAAAATGTGTACATAATGATTTAATTTATGGAAATGCATGTCCTCCTTCTATAATTGTTAAAATTCCTAATAATACATTTGGAAGTAATTTTTATTATTTTAAAAATTAATGAAATAATTTCATAAAAAAACAGTAAAAAAAATATTGACAATTTAATTTGTTACAACATAAAATCTGAAGTATATCCCTTAACAATACTTGATTAATATATTTTAATTAATTTATAATAATTTAATTCTTAATTATTAATTCACAAAAGTTTTTGCAAAAGATCATTTGTGTTAACAAAAAGTTCTTATTTAATTAATTCTTTAATAAGCCTAAACATTTAACTGGTTTATAAAAATATAATCTTATTAAAAAGTCATTGGTACTTTTAAACAATTTAAATTAATAACGGTATAATACCCTCAAAAAATAAAACTTTTTTTAAAACAATCGAAACGAAATTTACTTGAATAACTGGTGTTAACCTTCTTAATTTAAAAATTAATTTATTTCAATTTTTGAAGAAGCTTTAAAAATGTTTTAACTAACGTCTTAATATATATTATTATAAATAATTAACTTAAATTATTTTCAAAGTATTCTTTTAATTAATACTACTAAATTATAAGAATATAGTTTTATAATTCATTTAAAATAATAATGGAAATATATTTTTATTCATTTAAAACAAAATTTGTAAAAAATTATTTAAGAACAAATTTCAATTGTTTAGTATTTTAATTAAATATTGCGCAAGTAAAAATTCTGAAAAATTTGTACTTGAATAAAGTAGGTAATTTTTTCATAAATAAGTAATAAGTATAAAATTTTTTAAATTATATAATCCACAAAAACAAGAACATTATTTTAGCAATAAGATACAAAAATGTGTTAAAAAAAGAACAAAAAATTAACCCAATATTTTTGAAACTCATTAATAAACGATTAACATTTGTTATTTAAAAACTATTTTCTTGATCTGGAGAGTAATTAAGACTTTCTTATATTTAATTATAATATTTTGAAATTCATTTGATGAATAAATTTTTATTGAATTATTTAAAAAGAAAGGTTTTCTGTAATAACTCAGTTTTGTTTTTTTAAGCTTGTTAAAGAAAAATTACTTTATTTTGATTATTTGTTTAAAGTTTTTTAAGAAAATTGTTTGGTCTTATAATGACAAAAAATATTTGTCAAAATCTAAATAATAAATTTAATAAATAATTTTTTTAAATATTACTTCATTTTACAATTTTTACAGTAATTTTGGTAAAGGGTTCTTTGATGATAATAATGATGATGATGGATGAGTTCAACACAGCAATTATTTTTTTCTGGAAAGTTAAAATTTATCTTTAAAGGATAAGGTATTAGGGTTAAAAAAATTTGTTTATGAAAATGTATTTATTAATGAAGGGGCTGAAAAATTTGTAGTTTTTCAAATTCAAAATATTTGACAGCAAGTAATAAGATTCCTATTATAGTACTTGGCTTGCTTAACATTGAAACAACTGACTTAGAATAGACTATATGTTACCACAGGAATCGTAATCTGTTGAAACATTTTGGTTAATAAATTAATTTTTATACCTTAAAAATAAACCAAGAACAAAATATTTTCACCTTTTTATTAATGACACTAACACTTAATTTAACAGTTCTTAAAACAAAAAACCAACGAAATTTATAATATTTCTTAATTATAAACTCAGTCTCATGATGTAAATTGAAAAATTCATAATTTTTTTTGTTATCCTGTAAAGGTAGATCTAATACCCTTTTTTTCATTATTATAAATATATAAATCATTCTGGAAATTTCATTTGATGATTTTTATTTTTTCATTTTTTTTTTCAAGATTTTTTACTTCTTGTTTTGGTGAATTTAAACTATTATAGAAACAATTACTTCTATTTTTATTAAGTTTAATTAAAAGAATAAGTTAATAAGTTTTTTAATTAATTGAAACCAAAAAACAAAATGAATTTAAATTAATTAAATAATGATATATTAATTAAATTTTAATCTATTGTTTGTAAAACTTTTATTCCATAGAATCAATATTTGATGTTTAATTTATACAGGGTGTTTCAGTATTAAATTATGACAATATAAATAACACAGGTTACACAATGGAACAAAACAGTCGATATTTTAACCATAGTTTATCATAAAGGGAAGATTAGCTAGACAAAGTTCTTTCCTAGTCTTCTCCTGATGGGAACTTGTTTGAAAATATTGAAAAACTTCAGTAATTTTTTTGTATATCTTATGTTATTTTAAAGTTGTTAATGAAGTCAGTTGAATATTCGTTTTTTTTTTTAGTTCTATATAAAAGAGTAAGTAATATATAATAAACCAATGTAAGTAATTGGTTTTGATGTAATTTCAGAGAGGCTTGGACGTTAGAGGTCAACTTGAGACTTCGCAAAAGGTAGGATGAGTAAGGCTGAATGTCACCTGCGTTATGCAAGAACTTGGCTACGTAAGTTACCAAGATATAATTACTAAATCAGCTCCCCAATGTGAGTAAATACCTATTTATTATTTAAAAATACCGTTGATGAGAATATTTATTATCTATAACATTTGTTTGCAATGTTTTTCTCTTTGACATTTTCTAATTCTTCAAAATCTTGAAAAGAAAAAAACAAAAATAAAATCTCATCTTTCCTTCTATATAACCAGAGTTTAAAGACAAAATTTTATGCCAGTGGTCCCAGAAATATGTTTCACAGAAGTTTAAAGTTTCTTTTAAAAAACAAACAAGAGTTTCGTAACTTATTATTTTAATATAAAATTAACTTTTGTTAACATGTGCAGCATTAGGATGGACTACTATTCATAGAAATAACGATTTCCAAAAATAAAGTTTATTTTTTCAAATATAGAAACTCATAGTTTTCTGTGAGTTTCTATTTCTATGAAGAATATTTTCTATAAAGAATGTATTTCTAAAGAAATACATTCTTTCATACCTTGAAAAGAAAAACATGATTGATATGAACACCTACATATCAATCTATCACTGATAAGAAATATTTGACTTGTCTTATCAGTTTTATGATGCTCTGTTATTTTAATAAAACTAAATTTAACTGTGGCACTATCTAAAATCAAGATTAAAATAGACCAGCCCAAGCAAAATGTCACTATTAAAATAGGTGACAGAAAATTGGTTAAATTATTTGAATAAAAGAGGTTATGGGGTAAGGTTATATCGTCATTTAGATCGCTGCAAGAAAATAATTCCAGAGCAGCAAACTACTAAAGAGGCTCTGAACGGCATATTAACTAATTCATATTACAGTTTGTAGATTACATACAAAATAATTCTATATTATTCTTTATTTTAGTTTATTATATTAAGTATACTAGTTTTACTTACATTATTATTTTAAGGTTATTACTTATTAGTTTACACCTGATAAAGAGGAGTACGAACTAATCCAGATTTTGATATTAGTGCTATACTCACTTACAAATAGTTCTGTTTGGTTTACCTGCAATACAGTGGAAAAAATTGATAAGTTGCTTACAAAATTCTATTAAAAAAAAATTACATACAATAATTTAAATTCTAGCAGTCAACCAAAAGTAGGACCGAAGAACTCAAAACGAAAAGGTTTTTTTGGGTGCGTATCTTTCTCACTTTAACTAAAAACAAATACATAAAATTATCAATTAAAGGTTAGTTATTTGTAGGTGCCAATATTATAACATGACTTATTTACCAAAAATAAAACTAGTATATTGAAATCTTGTTTTTTTTTTTAAAGGAGCATTAATGTTGTTATTATAAGTTAGGTTAGGATGCAATGGCCGTCCTACGAGAGAACACACATAGACCAAAGAGATTGGTTCTTTGTGATATCATACACAAGGTGTTCTAAGTTCTGCCTAACTCAAGTGTATTTAGGGTAGGGATCTTTAAGGAGTATCAGACGTCGTACAGGCTCGGGACTAAGGGTTTAATATGCTCTCCGCGATATGGCTTAAGAAGCTGGGTGCACGAAATAATCCCAAAACAGTTTTGCTCTCTGAAAGATAACATGCTCACATTTTTTTCACTTCCTCTATGAAAAACTGGAAGGCCAGAGTGGGTATCGAACCCCAGATTTACCAGTCCAAAGGAGTACGTAAACCACGGAAATACCGTAGCCTCTTTATTGTTATAAGTTTTGATTGCTTTAGAAAATTAATAAAATAATTATTGTCTAAGTCGTAATTTAAAATAAAATCTTAATAATAAATTATATATATATACTGGTAAAATTATGTATCTTTTAGTCAGGATTTGTAGAATTTTATTTCATTCGAAATTTGGTTACTTTAGATATAGTTAAAAAAAAAACAGAATAAAATTATTGGTGTCATCTGTGTTAAATGTCACCATAGGAATAAAAAGATAGTGTTTTTTAAACACATTTTGCGAAATTGGTGGCTAATTATATCGATAATTGTAAACTGTATATTGATATTTGGAGAAGGAATTCAATCCGAATAATAACCTTATTAGATAACAGTGGTCTAACGTAACCCAAACTTGAAATTAGTCAAACATTTAATAAAATAGTAGAGACAAAGTGAGACTTTTCAACTTCTTTTTGTTATATTGTCTGAATTCAGTAATTTCGATTATTTTTTTATTCTCTTATGTTATTTTTTTGTATGTTACATCGTAGATATATCTGTTAAACTGTATTGCTGACTGCCTTTGTGCCATCAGTAATATGTTTTCTGAGAAGTTTATTAAGTTCTCTAACAAAGTTTTAGACTGAATAATGTATAACTTGTTTATAGTGATATATTCATCGTACCACATAAATCAGAAATTTCAGTAGAGTACTTGCTTTAGACTCTCTGTGAAGGGTATTTGTCCTGAGTTTAGTGATATCAAAATAGTTGTAACATTTTTATTGATAAATTATTTTTATATGAAAGATTTATTGTTCATCAGTCATAAACTTAACACGCTACTGTTACAAAACCATTACTACAAGAAAGCCAATAAAATCAGTTTTAAGAGTGTGAGTAGGATTGAATTAGAATGAAGCCAAAATGCTTTAAAATTAAAACCGTATGTAAACCCTGCATATTTCAGATTTGAAAAACTTTACTCTAAATATTCATTTTAATGAATTTATTTTTGTCTGTAATGGTATTTTAATATGTATTTCATTTAATGAAGCAATAGAACCATAATAATTTAAATTTCGGCGGTTTCTCTATTAAATGTAAAAAAAGTGTTTATATATGATATTTAGCTTAAAACGCTACAATTAGAAGGAATAGATAAAGTTTAAACAAAATTTGCTACCCTAAAATCTAGGGTCGTTATTTTTTACATCATAGGGTAATTTCAGGTGGTTACAGATAATGAAGTGATATCAGTTAGTCATATGTTGTCATTCTAACTTTGGTGTTAAGCACATGTATTAATTGTTTAGGACTTAAAATTATTTACGATGAAGTGGCACGAAGGTTCTATTGCTGATGCAGTTACGTTGTCAAAATCACGGAATGCAATTTTTGTTGTTTATGTTGAAGGTAAAGGTATTTCACATTGAGACTTCAATGATTTTGTGAGATACGTTACAACAGACAGTTAAATTGCTTTGTTTTATTAATTGCAGGAGATGACCAGTTATCTAGTTTGATGAATGAAGTTTTAAATGATGCGGAAATTTCTAAAGTTTTGGAAACAGATCAATTTGTTTCTGTGAAAGTATTAAACAACAGTGAAAGTTATAGGCAATTTGTAGCAATATGTAAGTTTACCAGTTTCGTTTTTCAAGTTAGTTTGCATGAACGACGTAATATGTGAATCTGTCAGTTTATTATTATTATTTTTTTTTTGAAGAGTTTCTGTAATCATTAATGTTCACAAGGCGTTTTACTCTAAATATGCTATTAATGAAATTTATAGAGCTCAGAAAATCCTGATTATATTTTTTCCTCATTTAAGTTAATGAAGGTGAAATCAACGTGTTTTTTCAGATTTTCTATGACTGAAGTTTTATTCTTGTTATTAACAGTGGTAATATTCTTGAACATGAAAGAAGCAGCGTTACATTTCGTATCTATTCTTTTTGGTCGTAAAATTATAAAAGTTGTTGACAAAGTTTTTAATTAATTTAGTAGCAACCTACTAAATTATGTTGCGTCAATACTTATCTAATTGGATCAATTGATTCTCTTCAACAAAAAAATGCTGATTACCTAAAAAGGAAGCATTATTCCTAAGCCATTCAATTATTCTTTTATTATTGTTGAATAATCGTAAATTTCATATTCCTGGCATGTTTTACGACCATTTAATTCTTTGGAATATTCGTATGAACTTATTGAGTTACGGTTCATTAATTAATTAGGTATAGTTTTATTTAATATAGGTTTTTTAATAATATTAGAATTAGAGTACCACTCTTTCAACAGAAACTGCAAAAATCGTTCATATTATTAGGTGTAGTTCTTTATATTATTTAATTAGTAGATGTATATGTACTCAGATATCAGAATTTGATAAAATATGTCCTAAAGTATTATATTTTGTTAGTTGCGATTTATTTATGATATTGATTGTATAGAATATATGAAATTACCATGAATGAACATTACCTATTGTTTGTTTTAGTCATTTAGGTCGTTTAAATAATTCTTAGAACGCTCTGTTGTTATTGGTTATAACTAATCCACTCTAATATTGGGAGAGTTTTATGCTCGGAAACCTTTAAGAAATAACATGAATCCTTCTAACTTAAACCCATGGTGATTATTATTATATATGAGTAACCGATTTACATATCTATTGCTCGGTGTCTCTTGATAACCTTCCTCATCAAGCAACCAAAACTTTTTGTTGGTTTTAATACCCAGGCCAATGAAAGATAGTTTCGTGTACCTTTGTAAGAAGGTTTCTTTATATCGATAAAATTGGACAACTTTAGAAGGAGTGCCTAAGTAATCAATCTTCTTGCATATACTGTATTTTGAGTCTTCACCAAGTTATTGAGGCCATGTTTGATGCACCACCAAGTTATTCAAGCAGTATGTTTGAATCACAATGATGGGATCTAGCTCTAACGTTATTGAGGTGATACACAAACTTTAATCACAATGATGGGATTTAGCTCTAATGTTATTGAGGTGATACACAAACTTGAATCACAATGATGGGATCTAGCTCTAACGTTATTGAGGTGATACACAAACTTTAATCACAATGATGGGATCTAGCTCTAACGTTATTGAGGTGATACACAAACTTGAATCACAATGATGGGATCTAGCTCTAATGTTATTGAGGTGATACATAAACTTGAATCACAATGATGGGATTTAGCCCTAACGTTTTGAGGCGATACATCAATTTGAATCACAATGATGGGATTTAGCTCTAACGTTTTGAGGCGATACATAAACTTGAATCACAATGATGGGATTTAGCTCTTAACGTTTTGAGGCGATACATAAACTTGAATCACAATGATGGGATTTAGCTCTAACGTTTTGAGGCGATACATAAACTTGAATCACAATGATGGGATTTAGCTCTAACGTTTTGAGGCGATACATAAACTTGAATCACAATGACGGGATCTAGCTCTAACGTTTTGAGGCGATACATAAACTTGAATCACAATGATCGGATCTAGCTCTCAAGTGGACGTAGACCTAACTCCATCCTTGTAGAAGCTCTAAAGAAATAAATAAATACAAAACAAAACAGATTAGTAACACCAATGTACTCTTTTTTTGATTTTGTTCTCTATTTTCCTGTGTTTACTGCTAACCAATAATACCTAAAGTTTAAAACAATATTTTAGTTTAAAACATTTATTTATTGGTTTTCTTTCATTTTTCCAAATCAATAATAATAATAATTTTCCATTCAATAATAAAATAAATGGAAATTTATAAGGTCTTTCGATATGTTACTCCGTTTTCAAAAGAACGAAGAAAATCAAAGGGGTAGGTGTTGGCGTTGTAAACGAAAAAAGTTTTCAGAACCATAAGTTTGTCCGTAAGATTAATAAATTTGTCAAATAAGAGGCTATCTATGCCTCACCTCTCGTCTCTGAGGGAAACTACGTTTATTTAAGCAGGAAATACAACACTTTCTGCAATTTTTATCATAAAAATGGTCAAAATACTTTAATAACACCAAAATCATAGTCGAGAGGACAAATATTACTACTTGTGTTATTTTATTGTTTCGTTTCTTTTTCCATTCATGATGCTGCCTCCCCTGACTGCACCTCACTATGTTCATCGTCAGGTACATCTGCTTAATTAGTCAATATCACCTTACTGAGGCAGATGTAACCTGACGATGAACACTTAAGAGTTGGAAGCGCGTTGTGTAATTAAATGTTTTTTGTCTGGGAAGACTTTGTGTTTTCTTTCCTCTCTTATCAGAGTTATGTAAACTAACAGAAGGCTTTTGAAGAATTTAGTTACTTTGGTTGTTGCTTTACGGAATTAAAGTTAGGATCACGATTTATAATGAAGCATGCCAGACAACTGATGTATTAATCCACGCCACCAACAATATTGGTAGGAGAATATACTACTCAATTCTGAAGGATTTCAGTAAGAAGGGAGTGGCGACACCTACGGGTCATGGGTTTTAAGACTACCTACATCCCGGGGGATTTGGTCGTCTCCCCACAGGGGGGAAAGCCCTAAACCCGGGCAGGGCCTCACCCAAGGGTGAGTACCAGTTTTGGAGAACATTCCCAACAATGCACTCTACCCACTGGTAGGGGTCGGGGTTCTAGCTCCCCCTGGTTGCTATGCAGGCAACCTCCCGAGAAGGTAACTGCTTCTCACACAGCGACACATCAAAGGATCATTTGTGTGTATTCTACCTAAGTAAGGAACCACAGCCACCACGAGTCCGTCCCATGACGGGGCAGGAGTGTCAACCTGAAGGAAGAAAAGGGGAAGAAGGGATAGAGCGAGAGGAAACGAAAAACACTCCTGGGCTTGGAGCCCCGTCCCCGTGGTACCGATTGTATTTTAAGAGCACTCGGGTGGTACTTCAGTAAGAAGGGAACGCACTTTTCTGAATATTGAAGAGGATATAGAAAGTTTTGTCAGGAACTCTTGGCTTTGTGAACCAAGGAAAAAACTTCTATCGCCAAGTTCCCTTCGAATGAATGAATGAATATAACTTTATTGACAAGAGTACATACTACATGGAACTACGATCGAAACTGGTTGTGCCTAGGCATACACCTGGGGTTCCCTTCAAGGCCAAAAACTATTATATATTTCAGGGGTTGATACAATGATACGAGAGGCAAGTTATGTTTGAGCTTCATTTTTTCTTTCAAGTATGAATTTGTGTATGGAAATTATATTACTATAATTTTATATTATATACAGTCAGCATTGAGTTACGTTATATTTTTTTTTTTTAAATGAAGTTGATAAAAAGCAGCCAAAAAACATAGCTATAAAGTTATTTATGACTTTAAAATTAGCTTGCTGATTCAGTTGGCATTGATCAAATGCCATTGACAGGTAACATATGATATGAAAATGATGTAAACATAACAATCCAGTCATTCTTAAGGAGTTAGAGTAGGTCCTTCCAAATATTCAGAGTCCAATTCACTATCCCTGCCTTTCAGACTGGTTCTATACGACTATTCATTAAATTTCGAGGAATAAGCAGCAATCAAAAAAAAATTTTTTTTAATGGCTGGATATGGAAATTACTTTTTCAATTTTGAAAAAAAATACCTCCTATTTATTGTTTATTTTTTCTCCCATATCTTCCACTGTTTTTGTTTTTGGTTTTGGTTTTTGGCATGGATCAGCTGCAAGAGATAACTTTCTCTAACTCATGGTATGATCTGTTAATGATATCTTGGTTCAATCACTAAGTGTGTAAATAATTTGGAACTAAATGAACTATATTTGCATTGGTGAAAAAGAAATTAACGAATGAATCCAGAGTCTAGAGTGTTCTGAGTCTCACTATTGTTTGCTAATATTTGTATTTACATGTCTAACTCATTTCCATTTTTTTCTTGTATTTTGAATATGCTGTGCCAACTGCTTTCATTCTTTATTCATGTATTCATTAGTTTAAGGCGTATTCCTCTTTTCTTTTAATGATGCTTGGTGTTAATCATAATTAGGGAATGCCATCTTCAGTATATTAGTTATTTCCTAAAAGTCAAGTGAAAGTACTGAGAAGTCTGCAAGGTGGGGATGGTCAAATGAAAAGAACTATGAACATCCGACTCTGACGCATTTATAATAACTGGATAGTTATTATGCATTTTATATACATGGATAGTTATTATATACATTTTCACATTGTATGCTACCTATCAGTGGGATTTTATCAATGCTAAGTGAATCATCAGGCTAATTTTAAAGTTATAAGTTATATATTGCTATCGCTATGCCTTTTTGGCTTCATTGAAAAAAAAATATATGAAAACTGTTTATAATATAATTTCCATACGACTGTGCGACCTACGATTCTACAGCCCTGCTGCAAGCTTCTGATTTTCCCTTTCGTTGTATCCATTACGATTTATAAAATTGTATATACTATTCTATCCTATTGTCGACTTTTGACTGATGAAACCATAGTGACTTATGATGTTCCAGTGTTGACAATACCTCTTTTGAATCATTCACTCATTTCAACTACTCAGATGGTAGAGCAAAATTCATGCTTGAAATAAAAAAACTCAAATTACCCTTTTAAAAGTCTTTTTTTCAAAACTCTGTAAAAAAGCATATACTGTTCGATCAGATATGGTACAATTAACCAAAGTGTAACCAAAGCATATACTGTTCAATCAATTGCGACAGATATAACTCAGTGTAACCAAAGCAGTCATACTGTTCAGATCAGATATGGGGTACAGATATAACCAAAGCACAGATGTAACCAAAGCAGTCATACTGTTCAGATCAGATATGGGTACAGATAATACAAAAAGAAAATTTCACAATAAACACGTGAAACAACAATCAGTGTTCAACCACAATAAGAATTGAAAAAAAAAAGACTAAGATCTTTCAACTGTAACAATCGGTCTTCGTCAGAGTCAAAAACCTAACTGAAACACAAGATGCAGAAACATCAAGGTGAGGGGTTTAGAGGAATGGGTGAAAGAAGTGGAATTTGGTAATATTACCCAAATTTTACATTGATAAAATATCACTGTATTTGATATTTGTAAGATTGGTATTTGGTAATATTACCAAATTTTACAGTGGTAAAACACCACTCTTCCCTCCCATTCCTCTCAACTCTTGACCTTGATGTTTCTGCATTTTGTGTTTCAGTTGGTTTTCTTGACTCTGGCGAAGACAACTTGTTAGGCTGAGAGATTTTAGTCTTTTTTTCCCCCAATTTCTTATTGTTGTTTGAACATGTATACAAATATGATGGCATAGATATTTAGGGTCAAGTTTTTTTGACCCTAAACCCTAAAGCTGGTTAGTCAGAGAGGCATAACACTTTATACGCTGATGTCTTTTTATTCATTTTTTTTTTTTTTTTTTTTTTGTTGAGGAGTTGGAGCAGTGGAATTTACCGACTCCGACTTTTCTGTTCTATAAATTAGATTCGACTCTACAGCCCTGCTACAAGCTTGTGGTTTTCCCTGTTGGTTGTATCCATAACGATCTTTAAATTGTATTTACTATTCTATCCTGTTGTCGACTTTTAACTGATGATAACCACAGTGGCTTATGATGCTCATGTGTTGGCGATACCTGTTTTGATTCATTCATGTTCTTCAGCCTTACGACTTCTTACATGGTAAAGCAAAATAGGTTGATGTTTTTTTAACTTGGAGCCCTTTCATCAAGTCACAAGAATCCAACCGCCGCTCATGAATGAGACGTACGAAACAAACCTTGTGAAGTGCCCATGGCACGTTCTACGACCTACAATGTTAGCTGTACTAAAAAGGAAACTACAAATTTTCCTTGGAGCAGTTTTATAGTGGTTTGCATTGTGAAAATACAACGAATAATTACCCCACTCGTTTTTGCAAGTTTATCTCTCACCATACACTCCCTGTCTCAATTGGCGACCAGATCATTCCCTTCTAAGCTCCAGTAAATATTTGGTCTATATTTTTGACTTCAGAATAACGTTCAAACAGCACCTATAAAGCTGCCGTACATCTATTTTTTTGTTTGTTTATGTATCTCTCTTTTTATTTTTTCTTTATTTTTTATTATTTCTTTTACCTTAATTTAGTTAACTTTCTTCTTTAAGCCTGAGGTTTTTTTCATTTGTTGTTTCCTGTTTTTGTAATGAATTACTTTTATTTTTTTAGATAAACTGGTACCTATACCATCTCTGTTTTTTATTGGAGAAAATGGACTAGCTACAGCGGTTGTTTTTCCTGACACTTCTAAGGAAAGTTTAACTTCTAAGATAAATTCAGCTATAAAAGAAGTTCTAGGTAAGTATTTTGAGAATTGTGTAAAATAATTTTTTTTTTTTATTAAGTCATTAATTTTGATTTTATTTGCAGGTTCAGAAGAACCCGAAGTCTCTAACGCAACTGCCAGTACTGAAGGTAAAGTATAAAAAGCAGTAAACATACAGTGTAATTAAGAAATTTAAATTTATAATTGAAAGGCTTTAGAAAATTTGGTTCGTTTTCTTGATTCATAATGGTTTTTTTGCGTTATAGCAAAATAGATAAATTGCTAATTCCTGTGATCCTCGCAAAGTTTGAAAGAGGATTCTCATTCCAATGTTTACAAAGTCCCTGATAAAAATATGATTTGTTGAAAAAAAAAACAAACACAGAAAATTACAAAACAATGAAAACATATCTGTTATGATGCAGCTAGATAACAGCATGGACCGGTAAATAGTGTTTCCTCTAAAACAAGGTAATAATGTTTGTTAGTTTTTGTTTTCCCTTAATTTCTTTTATTTTTTGACTCTTTTTTCATTGTTTTGTAATTTTCTGTGTTTGTCACTGTCTGACTGTTTTGCTTGAATGCTCTGTATAGAGGTATCCTCCCAGAATTAATTTTGTAATAGTGTGCTTCTCTGTTTAAAAATTGGGTTTTAGTGTTTCTGAATAATTAATAATAAGTAATTAGGTTTAAACAACAAATGTCTGATTTTAAAGAATGAATAATAATACTAGGTATTTTATGATCCTTTTGTGGTTCTCTTGGTACTGAATTTTTTGTTTGTTTGCTTTGTTTTCTGTTGGTTGGTATCCGTGGATGTATTTATCTTGCTTTACTTATGTCGTTAATAAATTGTTTTTTAGCCTTGAAAATGCCAAACAACTTTTGGCGAACGTCGGCTTATAATCAGGAGTTGTATGTTTATGACCAAAATTCTCAAGAACCCCTTCGGTGAATTTTATATATATATATATACAAAACTATAGTTTATCGGGACTTGGTCAGTTCTTCAGGTTCAAATTAAACTCTTATTGCCAACGTTTCGGTTTTTATTTAAAAACTTTTTAATAGGCAGAAGTATAAATTTTGAAACAGAAAAACTAACTATTACATTACAAATTATTTTACAAAGAAAAATAATTTGTAATGTAATACTTAGTTTTTCTGTTTCAAAATTTATACTTCTGCCTATGAAAAAGGTTTTAAATAAAAACCGAAACGTTGGCAATGAGAGTTTAATTTGAACCTGAAGAACTGACCAAGTCCCGATAAACTATAGTTTTGTTTCTATTCCACGGTCGATACTTTTATCAATATATATATATATATAATATATCAATGATCAAACCACAATAAGAAATGGGAAAACAAGACTAAGATCTTTCAACCAACTCAGTTGGGTTTTTGACTCTGACGAAGACCGCTTGTTACGGTTGAAAGATCTTAGTCTTGTTTTCCCATTTCTTATTGTGGTTTGATCATTGATTGTTATTTTCACGTGTTTATGTGAAATCTTTATGTGAAATATATGTATATATATTTGTAAATTTTGGTAGAAATCCTTCCCGTAAACACATATTGTTGAATATTAGACCATATTTAGGTGAAACATGCGTTTTCATAAGTTTCTCGAGTTTCCTGAATAACGATCTTGTTACTTAATCCACAGAATATAGTAGACTACCATTCAACATGTTAAATGAACATATCTTTCTGCTGTTCTCAGTCATTATCAAGATATGAATGCATTTTGAAGCTTAATGCTTTATAGGTTGCAACACATTCCACCTTTCTTATATAAATCATTAAGATTCAAAATGCATTCCTATCTTGATAATGGTTGAGGACAGCAGAAACATGTGTTCATTTATTATGTCGATTAGTAATCTACTATATTTTGTGGATTAAGTAACAAGATCGTTATTCAGGAAACTCGAGAAACTTATAAAAACGCATGTTTCACCTAAATATGGTCTAATATTCAACAGTATATATTATATACTTTAACACATAGAAAAGAACACAGAAAGACACTACAGAACTCACTTCGATATTGTGTCCTCAGTATCGGAAGAATGCGAAGTTCGCGTTGAATAGCAAACTGCTACTGGCACTTCCATAGTATAATTTGTGAAATCCATTCCGTATCTGCATATTGGTTGAGAGATAGACAATTAGAAATCATGCTTTTCATAGTATCTATTTCTGAAAACAAGACTTAATCAAAATATATAAAATACGACATGTTAAATAATATCTAATCTTTCACATATAAATATAATATTTTAACTAATAAGTGAACACACAATTAATAAAATATTAACGACAGTTCGAAATGCACCAGTCTGATGGTTGAACAGCACAAGATGTCATATAATGCCTCGATTGGTAGCTCTAAGGGTGACATGGGAATTAGACTACAAGATCTTTTTAGAAACGAGAATTATGAAATATCACCTAAATATAATAAACAATATATATATATATATATATATATAATACAAAACTATAGTTTATCGGGACTCGGTCAGTTCTTCAGGTTCAAATTAAACTCTCATTGCCAACGTTTCGGTCTTTATTTAAACCCTTTTTCATAGGCCTACAAAAACAGAGGAAATATAAGAAATAATACAAGCATTCAAAAATCAAACATACATAAAAGTGCAATTAGTTACAATTAAGAAACTACAATACAAATTTTGACTATCGGTTAGTGAGAAAACAAGAATATTGTAGCTAATGACAATGCATTTTAAATAAAGCTCGATAAGTTGCAATGATTGAGATTATTTATATCTTGTTTTTGTAGGCTATGAAAAGGTTTTAAATAAAGACCGAAACGTTGGCAATGAGAGTTTAATTCTAACCTGAAGAACTGACTGAGTCCCGATAAACTATAGTTTTGTTTCTATTCCACGGTCGATACTTTTATCAATATTTATATATATATGTATATACATTATATAAATATGTACTAACAAAACATGTAACTTTAGGTAGCTCCTCTTCGGCTATGGAAGCTGGGTCTGATGTGGCGCCTACCAGTTCAACAGAAGTCCAAGGTTTGCCTATCAGTTATTATTACTCTTTTCTGACATTTGTTAAAAGTTTCTTTATTTTTTATTAATTCTTCGTATACTACGTATATTAATTAAATAAATCTCGTGGTTTGTAATAGCTACTGATGAAATTTGTTTTTAATAAATTATATACTTAAGATTAAAGAAATAGGTGGCCGATTAATACAGTGGCAACGTGCTTGTCTCTGAACAAGTAGATCGGGGGTTCAATACCTACTCTGGCCCTCAATTTATTCATGTGGGAGGTGAATAAATCTGAGCACGTTCACCTCGGAGAGTACGTGAAGCCGTCGGCCCTGATCCTGTACGATGACAGGTTATCGTTTCATTTAATACCAAATCTAAATGCATTTGAGTTAGAAAAAATTGAGTAAGACTCCCATAACGTAAGTTCCTGAATAACGATCTTGTTACTTAATCCACAGAATATAGTAGACTACCATTCGACATGTTAAATGAACATATCTTTCTGCTGTTCTCAGCCATTATCAAGATATGAATGCATTTTGAAGCTTAATGCTTTATAGGTTGTTATTAATGTTTTATATTGTTATTGTGATTAATGTTGAATGATTATGACATCAGAAACCTTGAAGTTTTTACTTCCGTTGCAGATTTTTGGAGTAAAAAAATTAAGCTTGGTTACTTGGCTACAAACCAAATGTGTTTTGCTGTATTTGTGGGGAACACGTTGAAATCCAAATTTATTACATACATATTTGTTTACGTATTGCGAATATTTAGGCATGATTAATGAATACGTGTCTTAAAGTTAAATAAAAATATTGTTTCTTCGATTTTGCCTGTCTTTATTGTAGCTATCGTCTTCCTAGAGAAAAGGGTATACCATAGTAGAAAAACTAGACCTGGTAGAGAAGGCCTGACAGCATTTCTGGAATCAGTGCCCTTAAATTAGGTGAAAATTGTTAAAACAGCTTAGGGACCATGGCAAACAATTTTTTATTGTTGGCCAGTGCTATCACTATCAGAAGCTGGATGAACTTACTGGTCCTGGTGGTAATCTGTTTTGATTTATTCATGTCCCTCGGCCATTTCGACCAATACATGAAAACAAAGCAGAATAGATTGATGTTTTTTTAACATGGAGCTCTTTCGTCACGTGACGAAAAACTGTCTGTTTCCTCCCAAGGTGGACCTCGTGGAGGTGGGCTTCCACAACCTACATCAACAGAACCTTATTAACTTAAGCCTGGTGGTCTCTAAGAGACTAAAGGTTACTTGATGAAAGTAACAAAACCTTATTAACTTAAGCCTGGTGGTCTCTAAGAGACTACCTAAAAGGTTACTTGATAAAAGTAACAAAACCTTATAAACTTAAGCCTGGTGGTCTCTAAGAGACTAAAATTTACTTGATGAAAGATATCATCAAGAATTACAAGGAGAAAATGAAAAGGAAACAACAAGAGTAACAGTTAACCCTTTTGCTTCGTAGAATAAAAATTTTGACTTCCCTTTGGCCTATAAAATCGACAATAGTCGATTATAACATTTTTCCCATTTAAGTCGACTTAAATCAAGTTTAATATAAAGAAAAAGATTTAAGGGAAAAGGTGCTTATAAACGATAGCAACATCCTATTACTGTAAAAATTACCCAAATCAACCCCCATTGTGCATTATCCCATGCTTCAAAGACCACCATACATTAAAGGATTATAAAAAAAGTTGCAATTGTTGAAAATATGCACATTCTAATCATTAAAAAGGTATTTTATAAAGGAATTTTTTTTCAATTGTAAATGTTATTTTTTCATATTTTGATGAAAAATATATTTTTTTGTCCCAGCTTAGTGTATTATTATCAGAAAAAAATCCTGCAGAGACTAAAGTCGACTTAAGGGTGCTAATGGAACTCTGGCAATAAATTCGTGCAAAGTTAATTTAAAAATATGAAAGAAAAATTTAGTTTTCATCTATAATTATTTTTTGAAAAATTTATTGAATATTCTAGTGCTATCCGTATTCCAAAATAGCATTTTAAAACTTTATTATAATGACTTTGATTTTTAACTTAAAATCTGCAATTAGAAATGAAAGTATAAAATTTCACTCTTCAAAGCTAAAGGGAAATATGTTCTAATCGACTTTAGTCTATTTCAGAAGTCAAAGGGGTAATATGGATATGAGATATAGCAATGGGTAGATAAGTAAGGGAAGGCCTAGGGGCCAGGTTAGCTCAGTGGTTAACGTACTCACCTCTGGGCTGTAGTCCGGGGTTCGATCCCCACCTGGCCCTCGATTTATTAGAGCGGGAGGTGAATAAATCTGAGTACGTTGGCCGTCGGTCCCAAGCCTGTACGATGTCAGGTACTCGTTAAAGATCGCTACTCAAAATGCACTTGAGATGGGCAATTTTAATGCACTTGAGATAGGACTTCTAATGTAGAATCACCATTCAAACAAAAAGATGGTAAAAGGCTGACGTTATCACCCGCTAGGAGATCGGTTTTAACAATAACAAAAAAAATAAAAAGATGCCTGATGATTAACAAGCCAAAAGTGATAGGTAACGTACTTACTGGAACTGGTTCAAGAATAACGGGCTGTTTAAAAGACTCAGCATTGTGTGGGTATCGGCCATACATTAACTTTTTGAGACTGTCTTACTTTCTCAGTTATCTAATTTCTGTCCTCAGTTATGTATTGTTTATCCATTTTACCTCAGACTAATTGTCTGTGTTTATTAGATGAAAGTCAAAAATTAATGTATGCTAAAACATGCAAACTACTATACATTAATTTTCTTTAGAGCCGAGGAATTTCGTGTTCTGGTTAAAAAAAAAATTTTTTTTTTTTTAGATGTTTAGATTTTTTTGAAAATTGTTCCATCAAGGTCTGATTCTGTTTTTCAGAAACTGACACTTCTTCTGAACTGAGTGAACCATTACCAACTCCAACTAGTTCTTCTTCAGGTAGAAAATAGAATTTTCGTAACAAACAGAACTAAAAATATTTTTCTGTTATATCCCTGATTTTATTTCGTTTAATTTTAGACTTGTCGAATGAAGTGCCTCAGAAAGACAGAATTCAAGAACTTCTTCAGAAGAGACGGGATGATTTTAAAAAACAGGAGGAAGAAGTAAGTCTGTAATTTTTATTCCTACAATAACTGTAATGTTAACTTAGTTAACAATCATATTGGAAAAATAATTCATGTTTTAAATATCATATGTTTAAACAAAGTGCCGTTTAAATAAAGCAATGCATGAGTAGACTTGAATTAATTTTTTAACAAGAGGAAAAACCACATTATGTGACACATACAATAAGTGTATACCGCATACTATTATTAAAACACACACAGTGACCATATTATGTTTTAAAACCGCATAGTGACGAGGAATATGGTTATAAACCACATTGTGACACATATTATGATTATAAATCACATAGTGACACATACTACAATTACTAATTTACACTTACTAAAAGTACAAACCACATATTGACACATAATATAAGTATATACCACTTACTATGATTAAAACACACATAGTCACCATATTAATGTTTGAAAACTACATATGACGAAGAATATGGTTATAAACCATGTTGTGACAGATACGATAAATACGATAATTATAAACCTACACTTACTATAAGTACAAACCACACTGTACAAGTTTTGAGTTTCACTCGACGATCGAATTCCCGTACTTCGGAAGTACTATAGAGACCGAGAAAGATCTATAGCATCTATAGATCTATAGAGACGTAATACAAGCATCTATAGCCAGTAATTTACAGAATATTTGTCAGTAATCCACAGTATCATCTAAACATCTGTGTTTCAGTATGGAGAGTACTTACAGGTTTCATATAGAAAAGTATAAGTATTATAAACAATCACGTTTTTTGTATTTTTAATAATTTCCGGAAAAAATACCGAAATTGGTAACACTGGTTAATGGTAAGTAAGATAGGCTAAGTGGTTGACAGCATACCAAGACGTACCATATACATAACCTCACTAAAACTTTCTAGAAAAGCTAGGCTATGTCAATTTCATTTAATTTAAATAAACTGTTATTAATACATAATAAACAGTTTATGTTTATTGTACATTGAAATATATAGTATTATATATAATATAATAGTGCTATTTATATTATTTATAATAGTATTGTTTGTGCATAATAAAGCTATAGTTTACTTAAGATAACGAAATTGGAGTAGCCTAGCTTCCCAGTCTCATCCTGCCCTCATTGTGAATTACCAATACCCGGATGATAATTTATGTTATTATATACTAATTAGCTAATCGGAAGGAAAAAAAAGTACGGAAAATTGAAAGTACATTTTCTTGAAGTATGAGAACTCGAGGTTTGAGTGTACAATAATTGTGCTAAATGTAAGAATAAAAGTACAAAAAACTTGATTGTTTATAATGCTTATACTTTTTTATATGAAACTTTTAAGTACTCTCCATAAAATACAGATGTTTAGATAAATTACTGTGGATTATTGACAAATATTCTGTAAATCACTGACTATAGATCAGTGGTTCTCAAACTGGGGTCCGCGGTCCCCTATAGGGGACCGCGAAGAGTCCATTCAGTACTTGAAATTGTCGACTAGCCCATTTGGGATTGTTACAGTCATAATGACATCGTTGTTGTTGGGAAAGGATATCAAAGCGTTGCATCTCAAATTACACCTTTTTCCGTTTGAAGTTTCTGGATAGGGAGGGAGAGTCAAAGAAGTGTTTGGTTTGTGTGACTCATGTCAACAAGCTTACGCGATTCCACTCGAGTTATATTGATTGGAGGTGAGGTGAATTGCGTGATTATATGTGAATTGTTTTCCGTGAATTATCAATTAGTGATTTTTGGATCCAAATGGTACAGTCCTATCCTAAAGTTGCAAAGCTGGCTCTAAAGGTGCTGATTCCATTCGCAACCACCTATGAATGTGAGACAGCATTTTCTGCATTACTTGCCATCAAAACAAAATCCCGAAACAGGTTAGAAGCCACAAATGATATGAGAGTTGCACTTGCCAAAACTAAGCCAAATATAGAAGAACTGGTTGAGGCAAAGCAAATGCACCCATCACATTGAATGAAGTTTTAATATATTTCAATGTTGCTATTTTCTGATTGAATAATTGATTAAATAATTTTTTTTTTTTAATAGAAATCGGTTGCAATTTTTTGAAAAAAATATTTTTGTGTTTGAATAAACGTTTGTTTCCCCAAAATGTTTTGTTCCAGTAACCTATATGTTAACTGGTTGTTATAAAAGGGTCCGTGAGCCATCTAAAATATCATAAAGAGACCGCCATGCAAAAAATCTCAAAATAGTTTGAGAACCACTGCTCGTATTACACATTCTGCTGTTCATTCAATCTACTAGGCAGAGAAACCGATTTTGTTATCATTTCATTACTCTTCTTTTTTTCTGTATAATTACAACACGCTTATGTTAACCCTTCATAGAATGTATCTATGAATAAAATCATATGTATCATATGACTTAATGTAAATACTATTGTAGACAGTAAAATAGTTATCTATTTTATATATACATTTTCATATATAATATATTATATTATGTATTATATATATATATATATATATATATATATATATTGTATATAATATATTATACAATATTTATTCTATAAAGACCAAAAATATAAAGCATAATTCAAAATTGAAAACATTCTTTGAAGAATAATAAATAGAATAATAAATTAAAAATTATCTGAAAACGACATTTTTTCTGAGAGGTTTCAAACAGACAAAATAGGAAGATTTTCAAGTTTTAATTGGTCATATTTGTCTTGAATCTTCAACGTAGAAGAAGGTCAGATAAACTATGTAAGATACCACTATATATTGAAACAAAAGCCATGTTCTCTAAGAAATTATTTCATAACACAAAATCTGCACATTCCCTTTTCAAAAATGTTATTACATTCTACTGTAGTTATTCAAATGATATTATATGTATCAGTGGTGTGATATACAAAAATAAGCGTGTATATTAATAAGTAGATCAATCACTATCTGTACTACCTCCAGGAATGAAAGACTAATAAATATCCCCCATTTTGGACATTTATATTATGCTTAAATGGGACATTATATATTATATACCCAAGATGTATGATATTATGTTTACTGATAGTAAAGTTGAGTGTAGGCCACTCCAGGTTTTTTTTATTACAGAAAGAAAGGCAGATGGAAATATCCAGAAGGAAGCAAGGAAAAGAGATAAACATAGCCAAGAGGAGTCAGCTCGACAAGGAGCTAGAGAACTGCCGAAGAGAACGGGAGAAGGAAAAGAGAGAAGACGCACTTGCTCGAGAGAGGGTCTTGAGGGATATCGAGGAGGACAGGGCGGCGAGGGCTAAGAAGCAGGAGTTGCAGGGTTTAGGGAGGAAACCCGCTGTCCAGAGTGAACAGCCGACAGTGGCCGAAGCTCCCAGGTAATTCGCCTGCTCCAAAGTATTTTAATCTCTACAAAATTCCTGCGAAATTCTATTCAACTAACTGTTGTACATATCTTTGACGTGAATGTGCCGTCTTTTTTCGAAAATAAGACACCCCAAAAATAAGTCGTGGCATGATTTTCGGGAAGTTTTGGACTATAGGCCCTAATTAAGATAATGTAAAAAATATAATTCTTTAAAAAATTGCCGTTGAATATAGTAGGTATCTCGAGCTGTCGTAATATTTCAGAGAATTCTTTGGAACAAAATATTCCAAGAAATTTCTTGTTTACCTCTGAAGTTCGTTTCAAGGAGGCTACTTAGACAAGAAGTATTAATTTAACCTGAGCTATATTGCAAGACATGAGAGATTCAGACCAATGATTCTACAGAACATAGATTTGGAGGAAAGTCAGTATGGAATTCAAAATTTTGATAATTTATGATGATGTTCCAGAAGATGACATGACTGTAATCTAATAAATTTAAATTTCTGTATAAAAATAAATATTAAACAAAAATATGTAAATGTACTTGAATCCCTCCCCCGAGAATAAGCCCTAGCACGGATTTTGACCTAAAAATAAAGTAAGACAGTGTCTTATTTTCGGAAAAAGACGGTAGTATATATTGGTATAAGTAGTTAGCAGATCTTTTAAACATATTTAATTAAAGTGAACCGCAATCTCGGCATTCACGATTTTCAGACTGAGAGATTCTATATTAAGCACTAACAAGGTTCAACTGAAAATAACTGAAAATGGAGCAGCACAAGTAACATGTTAGACAAAATCAATAATATAGATGAGAAAAACTATTATTTTCTTTTATGTAATATTAAAAACAAAAAGATGTAAATTAATTTACTAGTAGTAAATTCCATTTGAAATTTAAGTGAATTCCAAATTAATTTACCTCTTATTGTTTTTAATATTAAGGAAAAAAATTTCTTTTCTCATCTATTGTTTTGATTTTGTATATCATTTCACACTTGGTCAGCTCCTTTTCCAGTTGAATCCTGTCAGCAGGAAGTTAGTTCGTAAAATCGAATCTCTTAGTCTGAAGATCCTGAAGGCCGAGACTGAGGTTTATTTTAATGATTCACATTTATAAATCTTGATAAAAGTATCGACCATGTAGTAGACACAAATGGAAATTTATCAGGACTCGGTCAGTTCTTTAGGTTCAAATTAAACTCTCAATACCGGCGTTTCGGTTTTTATTTTAAACCTTTTTCATAGGCAGGAGTATACATTTTTGTTAAAATGAAAAGGTTATGTATAACATTAAAGATTTTTTAAAAGAAAACAATTTGAGAATTTCTACAACTGTCTAGTTCAAATAAACATGCAACACAGTAATTTACGAGACAAAAAAAATAATTATCAACACTCAGTCTGTTCTTCATTTTGTCGCCTAAATTAGTTTCATGTGTTTATTCAAACTGACAGTTAAAATTCTCAAATTGCTTTCCTTTAAAATATCTATATAAATAAAATAATGATTTTGTCTGTACATTGCTTAGAACTGACTCATTTCAAGTTTTCTTTACGTTTCATACATTGGAGAAACCGAATCCACCCTTAGAAAAATTTCTGTTCATTTGTCCGCAAAATTTTGTCACAAGTCAGTCACCATTAGACATATCAAGCTGAAACTTTGACAGTAGATTTGTGTATGTCTAACTTAAAGTATAGGCTCTGAATTGATTGGAAATTCAACGTAGAAGTGAAGATTGGACGTTTAAAGCAAAAACGTTTGTTACAAGTAAACTCAGACAATATGAGACATAGCGAGCTTAAACTTTGACACTAGATTTGTGTAAGCCTAACTTAAAATATAGGCTCTAAACAGATTGGTAATTTAGTGCAGAAGCGAAGTTATGGGGCTTTAAGCTATATTTTGCTAACCTCACAGACATGTTTATTTTGAAAATACACAGGTGTACCAAGTAGGTAGTATCTTTGCTTACCATGTGTCTTACTTTTCTTCCAATTTTAACTTGTGTTTTCCAGTTTGGGTGGTTTTTCGAATTTAAATCCAGTATACATTATATAAATATAAACGTCTATATCAGAGTAAGAAATTCACAAATATGATTAAAACCTTTCTGAATTTCTTACTCTGGTTTAGATGTTGATTTCTATTAAACGTGTTTTCTGCGCATTCTTGTTATAAATAAACATGAAAACAGTCCATTAGGTCAACTTATCAAACTATTAAAAGAAAAGAAGTTGGAAAAACAATAACAAAGCCCACTTCAAAATTTCGACTCTTTAGGAGTTGAAGAGGAAGAAGAAATTATTAAAATATTTTATCAGAAATTGTTATCAGTCAACTCTGTTATCTATATGCATTTCTTATTTATAAGCTACTAATGTAGTTCTTCATTTCTTTATTATTTTCAGAAATTATAAAAACAGTAAAGAGAAAAGTAGCATTGTACACACAGTATAACTGAAATTGTTATTTAATTTTCTACTCGATATATCAAATTGTATCAATACTGTTTTGTGTTTATTCCTCTTGAAAATTTATGCTGAAATTACAAAATTTAAATAAAAAAAATATGAAAAAAATTACATACTTTTTTGACGGATAGGTTCAGAGAGGAACTTTTTATTGTTGGAGTGGTTGTGTTTTTAAAATGTAATACTTCATTTTTTATTAATTAATTACTTTAGACTTATTTGTGGATGGTATTACATCCACACAAAATGTTGGAATAATTGTGTTTTGAAAACTTTATACTGAATTTTATATTAATTATTTGATTTTGGAATTATTTGTAGATAGGATCAGAAGTAAACTGCTTAATGTTGAAATGTTGTGTTTTCAAAACTGAATACTTCATTTTATATTAATTATTTCCTTTGGGATTATTGTGGATGGCATCAGCATTGGACTGCTTTATGTTTGAGTGCTTAGTCCTTAGTGTTCAGTGTTTTTAAAATTGCGCTTTCTATTACTTTTAGCATTTTAAGTCAATTATTAGTTTATGGTATTCGACAAAGGACACTTTATATTTGTTTGGAGTGACTGCTAGACCTAACTTTATGATGTTTCAGATCAAACTTGGCCAGAATCCAGTTCAAGTTACCCAGTGGCAAGGCAAAATCGAATGTCTTTCCTCCAGCCACTACAGTTCGAGAATTGAGACATTATATTGATGCTAACATGGACCTACCGTTTAGGTATGGATATTTTTTTTTTATTTATTATTTAAACCGATCCCCTAGCAGGTGATAACGTCAGCCGTTTACCGGCTTTTTGTTTAATCGGTGATTCTACAGATTCTACATAGGGAGTCCTAAATTTTGCCTAACTCAAGAGAATTTCGAGTAGGGATCTTTAACAAGTAAATGACATCGTACAGGCTTGGGAACGACGGCTTAACGTCCTCTCCGAGGGACGAGGTACTCAGATTTATTCACCTCCTGCGTGAATAAATCGAGGGCCAGATGGGGATCGAACCCCAGACTACCAGCCCAGAGGTGAGTACGTTAACCACTGAGCTAACCTGGCCTCTAGGCCTTCCCTTATTTACCTATTCATTGTTATATCTAATCTCCCTATTACCCTTTGACTTCTGAAATAGACTAAAGTCGATTACAACATATTTCCCTTTAGCTTTGAAGAGTGAAATTTTTTACTTTTATTTCTAATTGCAGATTTTAAGTTAAAAATCAAAGTCATTATAATAAAGTTTTAAAATGCTATTTTGGAATCTAAATACGGATAGCACTAGAATATTCAATTAAATTTCCAAAAAAAAAGTATGTATAGATGAAGACTAAATTTTTCTTTCATATTTTTAAGTTGACTTTGCTCGAATTTATTGCCAAAGTTCCATTAACACCCACTCAGATTTTTTCACATCATTTGTAAATAAATCGAGGGCCAGATGGGGATCGAACCCCGGACTACCAACCCGGAGGCGAGTACGTTAACCACTGAGCTACCTGGCCTCCTATGGATATCTTACTCAAAGTAATAATTTCTCTATTTCAAAACAGTACTAATAGTGGTAACCTGTTGACCTTAATATTATGCTTAAGCAGGGATAAGTTCTAATATTGTATTTCTTGCACAGTTTTTAGTTTTTATAAGCCCATTCTTCCATCAATTTTATAAGCCCCTTGTACACTCGTAAAAACCTATTTCATACTCTTGTTCAATTCTCATGATTATTCAAACAATCAGGGGATATCTGCTAATCTGCTAAGAAATTGGTATAGCTCTTACGTAATCAACTCTAGAGTCGATAACTGGTCTTATAATATTGTAACTTGAGTTCAAAATAAGTGTATAATTACTATCAAACAGTAAAAATGTTACTCTTAGTAAAAAAAACGAAAATATTAGGAAACATCTCAGCAATCTACAGAGAATCGGAAAAAATGGACGTGTTATATTTCCTTAGACGAAAGCCAATGGGTGAACTGAGTGGATTAAAGTCCCAAGCAATTGACCAATGATGAAACGAATGGAATAATTGATCTTATACTATACTATAGTATAATTGGTCATTATACTATAGGAAACTTCATATAGACTGCATACTAAAATGTAATGTGTGATGGATATATTAGCTTAAATTTTGGTTGTTTTCCTGTATTCAATTTCAATTTTTAATAATTTTCAATCTTTTTTCAAAATTTTCAGTTTTTTCAATTTCAACTTTACAATAATTCAATTTTTATTCATATTTTGTTTGCATTGTTGATGTATCCTGATGATAAATACTAATTGTTTGAAACGTGTTGTTAGATTAAATCATTTTTGTTTGAGGATTTAGTGTTTTTTTCCTCCCTAATTATTTGTAATATCATAATAAGTAACTGGACGCAATAATATAGTAATAATAACATAATGTTTAATAACACAATAACTGCATGCATAGTTCGTGAATTAAAAATTTGACCAGTTATAGTAACCTCTTTTTCTTAAATAAATGGTAAATGTCGGTAAAATTATAAAGTAGCATCTATTCGTTGTACGAATTATACTATATTAAAAATCTCACGAGCTTCGCAAGCATTTATTGTGTGATATTTACTCTTGATTAGAATAGGGGAAGAAACACTAAGTATACACGAAAAAAAAATCTTTTATTCTAATAATATTTTCTAATATCTTCTTCTAATCACATTTTGTAAGTACGAGGTGTGTAAATAAAGTAGTGAGACTGATTTTTTTTTAAATTTTCTATTCAAATATAATTACAATGTGATATTGTCACCTTCAAAATAGTTCCCTTCGGAAGCCACACAGCGCTGGAGACGGTCCTTCCAATCATTGTAGCATTGCTGGAACTCGGATTCTGGAATGGCCTTCAGCTGGTCGGTTACAGCAGTTTGTATGTTTTGTAGTGTCCCGAAATGAGTTCCCTTGAGGTGATTTTTCAATCTCGGGAAGAGGAAAAAGTCAAGAATCCAAAAAGTCAAGACTCCTTCCCTTTCTGAGATCTTTTTGGTCTTGGGAAAGGTTTTTCGGAACCATTTTCGCACAAATTTTTCTCATCTCCAATTCATTGGTCAAAATGTCATGAACGGAGGTGTGATTCAAATTCAACTGTTCCCCGATCATTCTGACTGTCAAGCGTCGATCTGAACGCACAAGGTTCTGTACTCTGTTGACATTTTCATCGGTGTTTGCACTTGAAGGCCTTCCGCTTCGTGGTTCATCTTCAATCGACTCTCTTCCTTCTGAAAATTCCTTAAACCACCGAAAAACCTGTGCCCTTGATAAAACACGTTCTCCATAGGCCTCCTGAAGTTTTTCAAAAGTTTCGGTTGCATTATGTCCAAGTCTGAAGCAAAATTTGATTGCACACCGCTGCTCAACTTTGAGGTCACTCATTTTTAAAACGCTCAAGAAAAAACCATTTCACGAAAACCAACGCTACGGACAAACAAATGACTGTGGTTAGTTCAGATTCATACTGGAGGCGCATCACACGTGCACCTGACGCTACTCAAGGCCACGCGTCTCCAGCGTTGCCAGATCGAAAGCGACGTTGCCAGTCTCACTACTTTATTTACACACCTCGTATGTAAGTTGTGTTTATTTTATGCTATAAAATGAAGTGGTGATTATTGAATAAAAGATCTTATAAACTATTGCATATTCTTATCAACCCATGTACATCGACTTATAAACCCTTAACGACACCCTCTTTTAGACCCAGTCCACATCCTTGTGAGCCCTTCATTCCTTTCACAAACCCATCCAAATATTCTTATAGACTTATCATATCTATATATAAATAAAAGAAAGGTTTTGTCTGTACATTGCTTACAACTGACTCATTTCAAGTTATCTTTACATTTCATACATTAGAGAAACCGAATTCACTCTTAGAAAAATTTCTGTCTGCCGGTTTGTTGGTTTATCCGCAAAATTTTTGTCACAAGTAATCTCAACCACTATAAGACATACTGAGCTGAAACTTTGACAGTAAATTTGTGTATGTCTAACTTAAAATCTAAGCTTTGAATGGATTAAAATTCAATGTAGAAGCGAAGTTATGGACTTTTAAACTTCCTTTGGCTAACTTCACAGATATGTTTATTTTGAAAATTTAAAGGTATAGTAAGTAGGTATTGTTAGCTGATTTAAATTTCATTTGCATTTAAGCTCCCAGCAAGAGATAATTGACAAGATGTTTCCCGAAGCAACTGTCAAGATGACAAGATGATACCTAGCAACTGTCACTTTCAATTCAAACAGTTACAATTTCCCGTCAGCATCTGTTTCTCGATCACGGTAAATAAGTCGCAAGGTCAAACTCTGTCTACGGCAGGAATTGAAGTGAGTGAGTCCCAAGTGTTTCTCACATGGTCAACTGTATGTTGCTTGCTCAAGGGTCAGAGGTTCCAACTCTCTGTTCTTCCATGCACGTGATCGACAGACAGCTAATGTGGTGTATACAGAGGCACTTACTTAACACTGTGCTAATAAATATATTTTTTTCTATTCTATAATTTTTCTGATAATTATCAGAAAATGATAATTATTTTGTCGTGTCTTTGACGTGTCAAAGACGGGCACGTCTTCTAGTATTTTATATAACCATACAACACTGTTTTATTCTCCCAACACATATACCAGTTTCAAAAAGTTTATTAAATCAGTAGGTTATTAATTTCAGGTATATAATGTTTTTAACGTTTTAAAATGATTTAAAATTAGTAAAAATGGAAATGTTTTATTTTACAATTGCCCAAGGTGGACCTCGTGGAGACAGACTACCACGCCCTACATCTACAAAAGCTTAAACTGCCATTGTTATGAATGGCATTTTGCATAAATAGCAAACATTATTTGACTTGTATTTATCATCTCTTGATACTTTTATTTGTCCTTCTGATGATGTATAATTGGTTGTTAGTTATATATCAGTATTTTACTTTTGGTTTCAGGGACTATTCGCTTACAACAGCCTTTCCAAAACGCCAGTTCACCGATAGTGATATAGATAAAGATTTGAATGACTTGGATTTGGTCCCTTCTGCTGTGATACATATTGTTCCAGTAAGTATAAAAAAAACCTTAACAGTTATTCAAATTGTAAAAATGATCATAATATAATAAGAATTCAATACTCGTCCAAATCCTCTAAATTTAGAAGACCATTTAAACTGTTACCTAATTTTCTTCGGGATCCTAATTATTATGCATATAACATATTTTGCTAATTATTTCTATTGTCTACAATTAGAAAAATAAAGAATTTTTTTCCACATTTTGCAAAGCACCTAGTCACACACAACCATAGCTTTGACCCTAACTAGGATCTCGCCATCTTGAATTTTAACAGCAAATTTAAAGAAATTTCAAACTACTTTTTGAAATGAATGAAGTTTTCAATAAAAAGTCATCGTTGTTGTGTCTCAATGCATTCATTGAAACATCTAATCTACCCTTTACTATTGATCTTAACCATCGATTAATAATTTAATTATTAGCTACAGTTTACATATTTTGAAACCGGGCTACTCAAGGTTAGTGAGTAGTTGTCCAGGTTCAAATCATAAAATATAAAAAAATTGTTTTGCTTGTTTCATTTTTATTATTGTTGATTTATTTATCTATTTTTTCATTATGTTTATTATTATGTTATACTGTTTGATGTTTATCTTTCATTTGGTCGAGTCAGGATAGCTTGTCTGAAGCTACCAATATAAGTAAAAATTTTTTACAATTAGGAGGATAATGGTTTTTGTGTTACTTGGCTTTTTCTGTTATTTGCTAGAGTTGGTATCAATTTCATCATATAAATTAAATTAAACTATGAGATGGCCATGTGCACATATTTCAGGTCTAATTTTCATTTTGCATTACCAAAATAGTTTTATTAGGGTTAAGAGTCATTTTCTGATTCATTTTATTATTAATGTTCCCTGTTTTATATGTTTTTTGAAGTAATAAACTAATTTTGTGCACACTCTATCTTCACTGTGAAGGGAGTGATAGGATTTTATATCTGTTTTTAGGTTCAAGGAAATAATGCCGTTGCAGTGAGCAGTTCGTGGCTTGATCTGCCATTGAACCTGCTTTGGTCTCTTCTGCAGCCCTTGTGGAGTCTTGCTAGTTATTCATCCTCTCTTTTGTTCGGTCAACAGCCTCCTGGTGGCAGAGCTGAGGCCAACTCAACACCGACAGAGCCATCTCCTCAGCAGCCCAATCCCTCTGGTGAACCACCCGTTCAGCCAAGTCAAGTGTATCCACCGAGGTCAGTTTTATTACTATCTAATAAGTTTCCAGTATATAGTGTGTTTAATTCAATATGAAATGGTTACAATTTCTACAGTCGAAAATTATCAGAAAACATCCCTCATTTAACTTTCTATGTCCCCAACAAAATCATACACCAAGACCTCAAAGTTCCATCTGTTCAGAACTTCGTGATTGAAGGATACAAATTATTCCACAGCAGATTACTAACCCACCCCAAACCCACTTGCTCATTCCCTTCACTCACCTGTAATACCTTCAAACCCGCATAGGCGTTTAAAAATGACCCCGAGATCTCCTCTATTAAACCAGCTGTGAGAGTAGCCATATTACGGAGTACCACCAGACTACTCATTCCCGTTATATACCCTCGCTAATCGTAGAAACCAAATTAGAATCACTTCTTAATACAATTAATTTGTAATTGAATCGAAAAAAATAAAAAAAACTACTCTATGAGTGTCAACATTTGATATTAGGCCCCCAGAATTTCCACGGAAAGCCTGAATTTTTTTATATTAGTTCTGCAAGTGGAATCTGCCTTTTCATATCAATTTCACCCGTTAAAATCAATCAAATTCAATTTTCTACAAATCACCATATTATAAGAAATTATTAATCATGTTAATAATGGTATAACAAGATTTCACAATAAACACGTGAATTTAAAATCAACATCTAAAACACAGTAAGAAAATCAGAGATGTGACTAAGATCTTTCATCAAAACAAGTTGTCTTTATCACTTCGTCACTCTCAGTATGAGTGAGACTCTGATGAAGGCAAGTTGAAATATCTTAGTCACATCTCTCATTTTCTTACTGTGGTTTAAACGTTAATAATAAGAAATATAATGTAAGAAATCAGTTATCTTTTACAAACATAATTACGTATAAGGTAAACATTAAAATTGTTATTTCACATATATACGTACAAATTTTTAATGTTTATGTACATATGTAAAAGGTTATTGTTCTAAAAAGGTACATGGTATACTTTTTTTACCCCATTATGTTATTACATTGAGTTGGTATCAATTTCATCATTTAAATTAACAAATTTCAGGTCTAACTTTCATTTTGCATTACCAAAATAGTTTTATGCATTTCCCGGATTCGTAGATCCCGGGTTCGATTCTCATTGTAGCCCTAGACTTTTTTCACGCAGAAGGGGAAAAAGATCTCTGTCGTCTCTCGTTGAGGACTTTAAGCAGTCAGTCCCGAGCCTGTATGGTGTCAGGCACTTGTTAAAGATACCTACTTAAAATACACTTAAATTAACCATAATTTAGTACTTCCAAAAAATAACAAGAATCAGCTTCAGAGATGTAACTTTCTAGCAGACCCTCAATCCTAGCAAAAAAAAAAAAAAGAAAGAAGATTAATAAGCCTGAAAGATATTTTATTTTCAAATATGACCACAATCTCACCTATTTATCCCTCCGACTTCCCATTTTTACAAACACGTTTAAGCTAAATTAAGTCACAAAAAAAAACTAAAAACACTGGGTCGTGTTTTTCTTTGTTTTTTTACATTTGTTTGTTTTCATGTTGTGTAATTGCAGCGAAAGTAAAATTTCTTTCTTATTTTTATTCAACAAATGTTAACGGTGTTTTAATTTATTAATAATTTGTATAATTCTTTTAATTTCTGCATCCATGGGGGATCCTCTGGATAATTGCACATGTAAATAATAAACATAACTTGTAAAAATCGTGTATTACTAATAAAATAAGATTCAAGAAAAAAATTTAAATAATAATAATTATAAATTTAAAAAAAAATTAAAATTGTTTAAATAAATAAAAAATTACTCGTATCACACTGAAAGTGGTAGAAAGAACATATAGGGAAGTAGCACTAATTTCATATAAATTGTGTTTATTTTTTTTTGTTTAATTATTTAATTATTTTTTTAGCAACTTTCTCAGAGAAACAAAAAATATCAGAAAAAGGGGAAATATACACAGCTTAAGGGATGCTGATGACAGCAACGATGAAAACAACACGTGGAATGGTAACTCTACTCAGTTGATGTAATAAAACAAACTACAGATGTGACTGTTTCTCTTTCACTAAATACTTTGTAATAATTTAAATATAAATTACGATCACTTTTATGTGTATAATAAGAAAATAATCTAGAAGATCTAGAACAAAATGTCCTAAAAAAAAAAAAAGATGTAAATATCAATATTGAAAAGTTGTCCTTTTAAATTAATTATTAAAAATAATATATTTATGTTAAAACACATTTCATAAGTACTATGTAAAATACTTGGTATGAAAATCTGTTGGAAGTTAGCAAGATCTGAAAAAAAAATTGTGACCTTCTGAAAAAAAAAATAATTCTTATTACTTAGATTGAGTTATTGCAACCTATTATATATTTATATGTATGCATGTAAGTCAATAAATAAATGCTATTTTAAAATGTTTATTGGTTATTAAAACATTAATTTTGAACAGAAACGTAATAGTATTCGCTTTTGTTTTTTATATAAATATAAGTTCTTTATATAAAAAATATATTAAACCACTTTAAGGTTTTCACTTTCAGTGTTTGAGTTTAAGATTCCTGTAATTCTGAGACTATTACATATAGACGATGAATTCCTACAAAGTATAGGACAAAAAGACACTTTTCTGTTACCTTCTTTTTTTCTTACTTATGTTTATATGCAAACAAATGTAAGTTTATGCTCTCTGATGGCATAAAGTGAAAGGCCTCAGAGCATTTATTTCTTTATTGTTCATTCAGCTTGTGTTTTGGACTTCATGATTGCATCACGTATTTAATTAGTGATTTTTTGCATATATATATTCATGATCTTTAATAGATTTTCAAACCACAATACATGATTTATTATTCTTTTTTTTGAAAATTTTCAAGTCACTTATATGTATATTTCCAACTCGTAACAAGCTTGGACTTCAGTTATTTCAGAGTCTAATTAATACCCGAACTGGGATTGGTGTTGCAGTTGGGTTTTTGACTCTGACGAAGACTTGCTTTTACGTGTTGAAAGATCTTGTCTTGTTTTCCCATTTCTTATCTAGATGGTTTGATCATTGAGTTTGTATTATTTCTATCTGTGTTTATTGTGAATTTTGAGCTTTTGTTATTATATCATATATTGTATAACTAATATATATATTGAATTGCAAGTCGCAGTATGCGTGTCTGATTTCATTCTTCCACTTGCTGCAATCATAACTCTCAGATTCTCGATGTATTCATATTTACTTTACCATAGAATATTGTTATCAACATGCCTAAATATAGAGGAAAATAGATATTGTTTTCTTGTATTCTTAATTAGTTTCCTATTTTATTTTTTAATCCAGTTTCTACCTTTTATTTACTATTGCAAATATATTTGTTTGTATTGTATTTGTTTATTTTTTCTTTTCTGTATTATTATTTATGATCAATTCAGTTTGTTTTTTATTGCTTATGATTTTTATTTAATTTATGTATTTTTTTATATATTTTATGATACTTTTTTACACTAATCCTTTTTCTATGTATACCCTTACATATTTTGTATTTTTTTCTTTTTTTTTTAAAATTTTCTCCAAGTCCCTTTGATTTGATTATATTTACCCAACTTGTACTGCTCATCTGAACTTCAGTTTTATCTTCGCTTAATTCTATTACTTTAATACCGGGTAGGGGGGCAGCACTGGCTGTTGCCAGGTCGGTTTCTTGCCGTTACGTTTATAACGTACTTGGTGTCCCTCTCTCTTTCTCCCTCTCCTTTTCTGAAAGACGGATTGCCTTCTTCTTGAATTTTGAACTCGTGTTGTGTTCAGTTTGGATCGTATTTCCGTGCACCAAGTGAATATATATATATATAAAGTTGAAATTTGCAGCAGCTTCTGCACTCACTAGCTTTGCGCTGGTGGCCTCGTACCTTCGGGTCATTCTTCTTTCCTCTGGCTGCAGTTGCCATAACATCTGTCCTAGAGGCATCGTTGATATTCAAACTATTTTCCGAGCTTTCGACCATAGAAACGTTGGTCATCATCAGGTGGAGCATGCCTTGTAGTCAAGAGCTTAAATAGCTATCAATGTGGATCTTGCTCCTGGTTGGTCTAAAGTTCTGACTTATTCGGACCAATCAGAGCATAGGGTTAAGGTTGCTACTCTTATTGGACCTCATGCTTGGTTCCAGGCTCCTGTTCGTCGGTATTACGAACATGTCCTTAACCTGGAGGTTTATAGAGGGGTTCCTTTCCTTTATGTACAGGGCTTCCAATACTTGGAGTTTCTCCGCGTTCTCTTCCGCCTGTATGATGGCTGAACCAGCATCTCCCTCGTCAACTGCGTTTTAGTGACTGTTAGTTTTCGCAGGGGCAGAAAAAAGTCTTAAAAAAGACAAGCGCAAAGCCGGAAGAAGAAACGATAACTTAGAACCCCGCCCCATATATTAGCGCGCGACTGAATGGGCTTGCCACCAGCCCAGTCAGGGACTCCAGGGTAGCAGCTAAAGCCACTGTTGTGCCCAGAGTGAATAGTACCTATTACCTACACGGGCGGACTGCCCCCAAACCAGCGCGCAGTCAGGCAGACTTGCTACCGCCGGACGCCAGAACAGGTAAGCACCCCGTCCAGGTTATGCCTTTCTTAGTTCAAGCCATTATCCAGGTATGTTAAGCCCACCCACCACGACAAAATTTAGGACTCCCTCTTAGAATCAATCTTCATTGTGAGGTATCACAAATGGCCAATGCTCGGCCTACGTGTGTTCCCTTGTGGGAATTGCAACCTAACATAACCAAAGACATAAATATATGTCGAAACGTTGACGAAAGGAGTAGTTTAAATCCTAACCCCTAAACTTTCAAAAATCTTATAAACTTGAATAGTGGATCAATAAAAGGAAATCATGATAAGTTGACTATCCGTAATTTTGGTAAAGATTTCAATATACAAGTGTTTCATACCAGGAAAACGATAAAATGATGTAAAGTATTTAGTAGTATTCTTTAAAACATAATTTTTAAATCTTATATTCTTTAATCCACAAATGTTTTTTTCAGACTGGCTGAAACACTGTTCGCTTAAGGTCAGAAAACTTTTCAAATGATTGTAGTCTTTCCAGTGATACTTCATCTGCATGTTGATCTCAATAAACTAGTTCCACAATAATATAGCTTTTATAAAGAGTAAACTTTAATATGGCGGAATTATGTCAGATACGAAGAAAGAAAACAACAAAACGAACCAGGAATGCTGAATAGTAGTTGAAGAACTGGAAATAATGAATCATTTTTACTTCAGGTATGAATAGAAAAATATTGTTAACATCCTTAGCCATAAAGTAATGTCAAAGTTTTTAGTTTTTTTTTTTAATTAAATGAATTCTTTTTTTTGCCTATGAACCGAAACGTTAGCATTTGAGAGTTTGATTTGAACCTGTAAAATTGACAAGAGGCCTGATTTATTTTAGTACTAATCTAACAAAAAGATCAATACGTATATGTTAGTTAAAAATCAAAGAAGAGAACACACAGTGTAAAAAAACTCACTTAATTATTCAAATGTTCGGAAAATCTGACTTTAGGAGAAAAGTGAGAGGGAGACGATGCACACTGGAGTCCTACAAGAGCAGGTCTCCGAGCATGCAGCCACGCACTCACGGTCTTTGAGTAATGTAGTGGAGGAAATAAAAAAAAAAAAAATCAGACAAGCAGTACAGAGTGGGTAAATGTAAAGAAATCGCTTTTAAGAAAATAAAATATCTTAAAAATAAAAAAAATTATTTGTAGATTAGGTGAGTGGAGCGATTGCCTGAGGAGGGTAGGCTTTATTCTAACACTAGTAAGTCCACTCTTTTGCTCATAACAAATAAGAAACTTGAGTACCCATCATTGATATGATGGGCCAAACATTCTTAAAAAACACAGATTAAAGTACGCTGACAGGGAATTTGTTCCGAGATCACTGCACCACGTGCTAATCGTATCATCAAAGAATACTCTTTCATTTGATTTAACATTCTCTTGTTCACTACGATGAATTTCAACTGCACCAAAACATTTCTGAAAAGCACAGGTTGATATTAAATGTTCCTCGATTTACTATAAAAGACATTTCCATGAGGATGCCAAACTAGAAAGGTTTACTGGTACATCTTACAAGTGGTAAAGGAAAAAGATGCCTACAACATCCATTCGGACATCAATACAATAAGGAAGCTGTCTCCAGCAGGCGGGTCCTGATAGAACTTTTTTAACAGTGACTGTCATGTTCTCTCTGGATGTTATTCTACAGACTAAAATAATGAATACATAATTTTAGCTGTATTTAATTCATTAAACAGCAATTAATGTATAAATTATATAAGATAACATTGTTAAAGTATTCTAACTTAGGACTAACTATATCGTTATATATAAAAAACAAAATCTCTGTCTGTCCACTGTAGAAATAAAACTGGAAACATGTCGATACAAAGAAACATATGGACTTATAAAACTTTTTTCGGGGGAACTAACTACGGTATTTTGATTTTTATCAGGGTACTTTTTTGCGATATGCCGCCCATATTTAGACAATTCTCTCCAAACAGCTTCGAATCACTGAAATAGGGTTTACGAGTATAACGATCGTAGAGTTCACCTCATTTGTTCAAAAATTTTACACTTAAATTAACTTTACATATAAAAAGATTTCACATAAACACGTGAAATAACAATCAATGATCAAACCACAAATGAAATGGGAAAACAAGACTAAGAAAGAACAAACTTTCCAAAGGGGTTTTTGACTCTGACGAAGACCGCTTGTTACGGTTGAAAGATCTTAGTCTTGTTTTCCCATTTCATTTGTGGTTTGATCATTGATATTTATATATGTACAACTCAGTTCCTGAGTGTATGTATATATTCTCATACATACTTATGAACTTAATGTTTCTCATTCAATTGCTGGAGACAGTTAAAGGATATTTTATAACTGAAACTTATTTAAATTTCCTCGAGTAAGTAAATTTGTAATTTTTTATTTTGATAATCTACTTTCCTATTCCTTCGTTGTAATTTTTTTCAAAAAAAAGTGTACAAATTTATAAGTTTTGTATTTTTACTTGCATAACCTATGATTTACATTCTGTATTAATTTCCTTTATTTTAAAAAAAAAAACTTAAGTGTATCAGAACTATAGAAAATTTAAATTGTTTTCGTGATATGTAATTCATTATTAGAGTTGGAATTAAATTGTTTCAGGGGCAACGTTGGGTAGATCAGCTAATTCATTATAGTTTAAATAACATAACTTGTAGCAACCGGATTTAATTGTAACACAATTAGAGATTGGTAGATAAGGTCTATTGAATTATTCAAAAAAAGGTAATAAAATTAGAGAGAACTGATTAATGTAGTTCCTATATATTGTTACTATGTGTGCTTTCGGTGTAAATAATATTAATGAAATTATATATTGATAAAGTAGTAAGACCGACTGAGCAACACTGTCGTATCACAACTGAAACCGTAGTGTAACCTACTTTGTCAGTTCTTTTACCTATGAGGTTGTATAAATTAAAGTAAACAAGTCCGAAAATACTAAAGAAGAAATTTTCGTTTTTAATGTTTTATGCCTTTTGGAATACCCAAAATTTATTAAATTAATTATCATGTGATATTAATATTAGGATAACACTAAATATAAAATTTTAGGAGTAACAAAAAAAATTTTTTTTTTATTTCCTTATTTAATAAAATAATTAACGATCAAGTATCTTTTTTTTCAATCCGTTAAATTTTTTTAAAGTACGTCAAACGATGCGATTTTTGGCGAGTGTTTACAAAATTGGGAACACACACTCACATATAATATAGTCAGTCATCAGAAAAGGGATTCGGCGGACCTCAACAAGTACAAATGACATAAAGCAATTGTTTCTTTTGAGTAAAGCGTAAAAATCATGTATATCTTAGATTCATGCTGTCTTGCTGAACGCAAGACTAAGGTGATTAAGTCATATCACCTTACTTTGTAAATTATCCATGCTCAAGGTAAATTATAGGTTAGGTTGCAATGGCAGTCTTACAAGAGAACACACACTCAGGCACTTTGTGATACCACACAATGAACATTATCCATTGGGTAGTCCAAAATTTTGCCATAACTCAAGTGAATTTAGAATAGGAATCTTTAAGGAGTACCTAATATCGTACAGGCTCGGGACCGATGGCGTAACTCCCCCTCCAATGGACAACACTTGATCAGATTTACAGTAGAACCCCCTTTATCCGGTATCCAAACGTCCGGCACGCTCAAAACAACGGCAAAATTTTGACCAGGGTAATTTCCCGAAAATATTGGGTAAAAAATATGCAAAAACACAAAAAATGTACAACCACGTAATTTTAAATACGCCGCGCGAAGCTCCCCTGGTCTGACGAAGAATTACCTGACGACCCCCCTCCAATGTAAAGTTAAAAACAAGACAATTAGGCTTAAGGACATTAGTACAGTAAGATAAATACGAAAATAAGTGAAAACATAGAGTTAAATACAGTATAGAAATAAGAAAATAAGTTTAAAAAATAGAGTTAAATACAGTATCGAAATATAAGTTTACGACTAGCCTATAAATATGCCTGCCCTGCCCTAAGGAAAATAAAATATGAAAAATAAAGTTTACGTTTATTAAAAGTGCCTCTACAATGGATTACATTACATTCTACAGTCAAGCCTACGCTCTAGGAAGGTAATTACGAGTGTGTTTTTCTATGATTGTTTTGCTATTTTCTAACTTTTAATTAATTCGTGTTTTATTTGTAAGAGTAACACTCAAAACAACGGGAAAACGCTTTATCCGGCATGGTCTCCCCCCCGATCGTGCTGGATAAACGGGGTTCTACTGTATTCACCTCCCGCATGAATAAGTCGGGGACCAGAGTGAGTATTGAACCCCACTCTGCCCCTTATAAATAAAAATACGATTTGATAATATATAATAATCTTTATATTATAAATAATAATAATAAAATGGGAAAAGGGTACAACAGTTCAACAATTAACTTTAAAAAACTTAAAAATAAAAAAAAGAACCGCATTTATTTGATAATACATAAAAGTATCAATATTAATGATTGAATAATGAAATTATTATTAATTGAAAAAATACATTAGTTATTCCAAAACACATGATGACTGATGGCCTCTTCTCAAGGTTGTTAGAGACTATTCACATAGTGAGATCCTGGAAAGGAAAAACAAATTCAAATCAGCTTAGACTCAGGTAAAACATGTCAAAATATTTAACAAAAATGAATGAAATTAATTAATGATTTTTAGTTCTGTTTGTAGTTATCACAATTTCAATCTGTTCATTAGGACTGAAGAATTCAATAGGTTTATTATGGCAAGAATAGAAAGGTTAATAAATTACCTCCAAAAATAATATAAATTAATTAAATTAACACATTGTAAAATGTATAAATATAATTTTTTAAAGATTTTGTCAACTCAACCACATATATTTAACACACTATTTAATAATTTAACACTATTTATTATATAGTACAGATTTTTTAACATATAAATACATAAACACTCGACTTTCTATTTACTGTACTTCAAAAATCCATATTTTCAAATTTCCGAATTTGTTTTTTCCGAATAGCATAAATTATCATCTGGGTATTGGTAATTCAGAATGAGAGCAGGGTGAGACCGAGTAGCCAAGGCTACTCCAATTTCGTTATCTTAAGCAAACAATACCTATACCTTTGCTATGTATAAAAAATATTATTAATAAATAATAAACATTAACTGTATCCACCTGTATTTGGTGATTGTGATTGCGATTAAAGTCAAGGCCGAGATAACCTAACTATCCTCTCTTCTCATATACCTACCCTACTCAGCATTAGGCTATCACTTTCCTATATTAGGACCATGGAAATCTTGTTATATATATACTTATATATATTCACATGATAAACGGAAAGATGATCCAAATTGGACACAATAACAGTTCAAAATGACGATAGGTAGCACAGAAAGTAAAGAAACACACTTACAGACTCAAATTTTCGGTTGATCCGTCTTCAGGCGAAAAGAGAAAGGGAGACCAAGCACGTTGTAGGCGCAACGGCTTGTAACTTTCTGCGCTACCTATCTTCAATTTTGAACTGTTATACTTATGTATGTATGTATGTATGTATGTATATATATACATACATAAAATTTCATATATATTATATATATATATACATAAAATATGTATATATACTTTTACCAATATATATATATATATACTAAAGTTTATCGGGACTCTGTCATTTCTTTAGGTTCAAATTAAACAAAAGGCAATGAGAGTTTAATTTGAACCTGAAGAACTGACCGAGTCCCGATAAACTTTAGTTTTGTTTCTATTCCACGGTCGACACTTTTATCAATATATATATATATATATATATATATTAGTATATTTAGGAAGCAGTCCTTCATTTATACAGGTTTGATTAAATAATACAACATCCCTACAACCAGCCAATCAGAAACTGATTACCGAAACCCACCATTAGACCACTCGTAGCTGATCAAAAACTGCAGTAAATACCAACAACTCAGCAAAGAACCTCCTTATCCAGAAGATGACTGACGAGCAGTCGAAACATGTCGATAGTAGTGATAATAGTAGTAGTAGTAATAGTAATAGTACTAGTTGTGACTGTTGTGACAATAGTAAAATTAGTGGAAATGCAAGATGTAAAGACAATGGAACCATTGGAAATGTTCTATTCAATTTAGATGTTTGTACAAGAAGATTATTCAGATCCCTTGAGAAATACACAAGGAAACTAATCAACCGTAAATATGGCGTATTATTTAATCAAACATATATATATATATATATATATATATATATATATATATATATATATATATATATATATATGATTAAACCACAATAAGAATGGGAAAACAAGACTAAGATCTTTCAACCGTAACAAGCGGTCTTCGTCAGAGTCAAAAACCCAACTTCAGTTATATTGTCAAAAACCCAACTTCAGTTGGGTTTTTGACTCTGACGAAGACCGCTTGTTACGGTTGAAAGATCTTAGTCTTGTTTTCCCATTCTTATTGTGGTTTAATCATTGATTGTTGTTTCACGTGTTTATGTGAAATATTTTTATATATATATATATATATATATATATACTACACACATTTAAATGTCATAAATACATAGTACAGTAAATGTGCTATGAGAAATAGGGGAATCTCCCGAACCTGAACAAAACAAATGTTCTAAGATATTTGCTATCTACACAGAAGAATTAATAATGTTTATGTAACAACTTTCCATAAACAATATTAGTTATTTCATATTATTCTTTTATGAAGAAGTTAATCCATATTTCCATCTTTGCCAAATTGTAAATTTCACAAAGATACGCTAAGATAAAATACAGTAAATTAGCACCTTTGCAATAGTTTTTGCGTTGAAAAGGTGCTAATATTTCATTCGACTTTTTCACTCCTAATGCAACATATATGTCCCAATGAAATCCACTAACTGAGACCAATTCCTCCCGTAAATTAACAATTATTTATTTTTAATTAATAAATAGTGATTTTTTTACCAGAATATTTCTGTTATGAGAAAAATAAAAAAGTTCAAAGTTAAAAAGGGTTAAGAAAAGTGTTGTGCGCTAAATATTTTCAGCTGACTTCCTTTTGTCTGTTATTTGATATTCTTCAACAAAAGTTCCACTGCATTGATAATATATGAAGCCTATTTTATTTATTAAGAAGAAATAGCATTATTCTGAGCAATGATATCAAAAGAAGTATAAGTTAAAAAGACCGTCTTACCATTATAGCGTTGACGATGTCATTTTGGTTGTTGTTAAGAGCTTTGATAGCTTTGTTCCTGCTCACATTGGCCTGTGACATCACCAACTCTACGTCTTTCTCTTCAATACCAGAGGTGTCTAGCTCCTCTTCTTCGCTTTCTTCTTGAATTGGTGCAACAACCTGTACACCAAAACCATCGAGTGTGAAAAAAATATTAAATTACAGTAGAATTGCAGATAAATAGTAAAATAATGTTACTCAATATATTTAGTTTACGATACATTACTAGGAAAGGAAATACATGTTGACTTGAAACGAACTAATTTAAAAATAACATTTGACTCAACATTAAAAATATTCTTAATATTACGTTACAACAATATATTATTATTATATGATAATACATATATAAATAATGTTAAAGTCGACCGTGAAGAAAAAACAAAATAAAAGTTTATCTCGCTCTATTCGCTTATCTAATTCGCTGAGTCTTCCCCATTCTAATGCTGATGTTGAGAAAGTACTCATTCAAGTAAACATCATTAAAAACAAACTTCATTAATATATCAATAATAATTCGTATACTGATAATACATGGACTAGAACGTTACAGAAAAAGCTGCTAAGATTTCGATGTTCCTTTTGGTGTAATTAATACAATTAGGACCAATAAAACTTATGAAAGCAGAAAGACCGAATATACTCAGGAAGAATTGATTTTATTTAGTTGATCTATTGGATGACGAGCTTTCGGAAATTTTTGAATCAGCTAATTAATTTATTGTCACTTGGCATTTTTTTAAAGCTTGTTTGTAAAATTTTAACCCTTTTTTTTATCCCATTTTCGGTACTATTTTAGCCTGAATAGGCACCTGGTAATTGTCTAACCATGTCTATCTTTTGACATAAAAACAACATATACTATATAGTCAAAACTATGAATATATAAAGTGACAAGTGCACTAACACAACAACAAACATTTTGAAATTGGCGTGTACAAATCAAAAAGTCATCTTGCTTTTCGATCATATCTCATATAACTGATCTGATGTTAAACAAATACTCTCCCTAAGACATTAGGTTCTTAAGGGTCAGTAGAGGAGCATATTAATAAGTCAAATGTAATCAATATCACAAGATCTAAAAAAATTCTATACCTGAGGATCTCATTAATGAGGTAATAATTAGGGCTATCAAAGACTCATAAATTTTCAATATTCCTTAAAGCGTCAAAACTGATACAATGACTGTAATACAGGGAGTCCGAGGTAAATGTGCTTGTCTTATGTCAGGAGCACTTTGGCATAAGAGAAATCTGAATATTCAAAGCCTTATGTTAGAGCCATTCGAGGAATATATTTCAAAAATGACAAAAATTTATTCAATCCAACCTATACCAAGCTGATCCCTTAAAATTCCCCCTCCATCACCTCTAGGATTCAATTTCTTTATAGGCCCTTAACAATAACTACTCTTCCCATGACCGAATGACAAGTACTCCCGGGAAGTACCGAACACGCCGCAACGGGAACTGACTGACCAGTGCTCCCAAGAAGTATCAAACACGCACGCAACGTAAACTGACTGACGAGTACTCCCAAGAAGTATCAAACACGCACGCAACGGGAACTGTCTGACCAGTGCTCCCAAGAAATATCGAATATGAACACAACGTAAACTGACTGACCAGTACTCCCAAGAAGTATCGAATATGAACGCAACAGAAACTGACTGACCAGTACTCCCGGGAAATACCGAACACGCACGCAACGTAAGCTGTCTGACCAGTACTCCCAAGAAATATCAAACATGCACGCAACGGAAACTGACTGACCAGTGCTCCCAAGAAGTATCGAATATGAACGCAACAGAAACTGACTGACCAGTACTCCCGGGAAGTACCAAACACGCATGCAACTAAGCTGTCTGACCAGCACTCCCAAGAAGTATCGACTATGAACGCAACAGAAACTAACTGACCAGTACTACCAAGAAATACCGAACAAGCTCGCAACTTAAACTGACTGACCGGCCTATGTACAAAACTTCGGTTTAATGGTATAATACTTATAACAGACAGTTAATTCACCAGGAGTTAGTTGAATAGCTTGAATTGCTAATTAGGAAGTTTGATCAGACATATCATATCTTTTAACATCAGGTCGTCAATTCTAATACAACTTTGGTGACGACAATCATTACCAGTCGTCAAACATTCATTCACAACAACATAATAGACTTTTGAGTACCATGGTTCTAGGTAGTATAAACCAAGAAAAAAATAAAATTAAAAATACTTCAGCTATAATTCAAAGATAAAAAAAAAGTCATTAGTTTGCTTTCAGTCTACAAATAAGGAATATATATTGTTTCCTACATCAAGTTGTTTGAATACTCTAGGTTAAAGGTAGTAGAAGACGTTTTAATAAATTGAAATAAACTTACGGTAGCTGCACCAGTATCAGCAGACTGCGAATGCTCTGGAGCCTTGAACTTTTCAGCAGCAGCCACTTGAGCTTGCTGGCTGAGGTCTTCAATCTGAAACAAGAACACAGCCATTACTGCGAGTATAATGAAGGAGAAACTAAAGTCAAGAGTTTCAAACAAAATCCACCGTCAAATACCTTTAACGCATACTGAGAAATACCATTTATTTGAGGGCTAAAGAGACGGAAACCCTTTGTCATTCACTTTTGAACACTTACGGATTCATTCGTACATTTATACAGTAACATGTTTTCTACATTATCTTCTTCATTACAGAACATAATCAAATATAAGATGACTATAAACAAAAGAGACAGGCAATATTTTTCTATTATTTCTATTTCCAACCTTTATAACATTAAAAGAATTTGCCACCACTTATCAGGTACAGGCAAATAACCTGAGTGGCCTACACTCCACTTTCTGTACGTAATTTCTGCATTCCTATATTCTTTTAATTATATATTAATTTCAGCAACCATTTAATACTTGATTATTGCGATATTAATTATCTCTAAGCTCAACAGTTGGTTCTTAGATTTTTTTTCATTTTAAATAAACAAAGGTAAATAAGCTAGATAACTCAATCCCCGCTGGAAGTTAACAGTTATCACATTCTAATTGCATAAACAAAAATATAATCAAAAATCTGTTGAAGTCTACACTCAACTTTTCTTGAAGTGACAATTTTACCATAACGAATTCTTGTAATGTGGATACTACACTTTGCCAATTATAATAAACATAAAATAAATATTTATAAAAATGTTAAAATTAAAAATTCAATTTAAAGAGTAGGGAATCTAACTATCAGGCAAATTTTCTCGCTCAAGTTTTGAAGTAAAAAAAGTATCGAAAACTTAGTTTATGTAAAATTTGAAAAAACTCATGTGCGTACGGTATTAATGAAGCAAATGGATATCGTTAGCTATGCCTTGAAGGGTACTATTCGATGGCCTTTTGGATCTGTATACGTCTACTTCCAAAAACGTTATACGCGATAAAAACATTTTTTCTATTTCAGCAACTAAGATATTATTATTAACCGTCATACCTCGTCTATCGCTGGTAAAGTAACTTTAGTCCCGTTGATGAAACAGCCATTGCGAAGCTATGACGGTTAATATCTTATTTACTAACCTCTGTGGCACCAACAATATGCATGTATTCATCAACCAAGGATTTAACAAAAATTCTAAAATAAAATTCACGTTTTCTATTTACACACCTACCTGTCAGTGAAATCTATAAAATTCTTATAAAACTCTGATGTTCATGTTTGGATGTTTACAAAACAAAGTGAAACATGGAATTCCTGTTAATTCCAGTTTATGCAGAATTATTCAAATAAATATTAAAGAAAACAGTGAGTACTACATTACTTCACAAATAAGGGCATTAAAAAGAAAGAAGAATGAAAAATAAATTCTTTCCACCTAAAGTCAGGTAAAATAATTACTCCCATATGTAAAATCTATTCCTGTTATGGAATGAACCTAACCAGTTATTTTGTACAAAATTCCTTAGCACCATTTTTGGAAATCCTATTGTTGTTTAGATATTTTTTTTATTTCATGTATGTACTGTTAATTCTTGTAATATATATATATATAAACAATTTATTTATCAGGAATTGGTCAGTTTTCCAGGTTCAAATCTAACTTTCAAAGCCAACATTTTGATTGAAAATTTGTATTAGGACTTTCGCATTAAACAGATCTATGAAATTCCAAAAGTATAAATAATAAAGTATCACATTAGAGGTAAAATGAATAATTTTAGGAATACAAACTTGAACAGAAATGTAACTCTTTTACATTCTGTTCTAACTAATGAATAAAGTCGAGAATTGTTTGTATTCCCTATTTGGATTAATTTAAAAATTACATATACGTATAGAACAGTGCAATATGTAAGTACAATTTTCGAGGAAGAATATAGAAGTGGTCCCGACTCCCTTTTAACTGTTCTTCTCCTATGAGAGCAAGGAAGAGGGGGGAGTATAAGCCCTCTTTAAAACTACATTAGTATCAGACTTGATAAATTCATATATACTTGATGAATTAAAGGTTAAAATACCTTTTATAACTGCTTAATTAGAGTTATTAAAGCCTCTTGATAACTGCTAATTACCAACTGTCTTATTTGAAGGTTAATTCACTGCTGGCTTATTCCACTAAATCTTTTTCAAAAATTTCATGGGAGACAGCTACCTCATTGTAATTAATACACAGTATTGGACAATACAGTTATAAAATTTAGTTTATTAATATCTTAATTTAATACACGTTTTTCCAAACAAACGAGTGATTTTAACCTGTTTTGATCGCTGTGCACCTTAGCTTTCCAGCCATTACACCAAAGATCAAATCAGGCCGACGATTTAACGTGTTACCCTTTTGTCACCTACAAGTTTTGCCACCCAAAACTTGGGGTGTCTCCGAGGTGGACCTCGCGGAGGCGGGCACCACGATTCTGTAACAGTAAACTGTTATTAACTGATTCTGTTAACAGTAAAGTAATATAGTACTCACTGTTTTCTTTAATATTTATTTGAATAATTCTGCATAAACTGGAATTAACAGGAATTCCATGTTTCACTTGTTCGTAAACATCCAAACATGAACATCAGAGTTTTATAAGAATATAGATTTCACTGACAGGTAGGTGTGTAAATAGAAAACGTGAATTTTATTAAATTAACTAATTCAAGAGTGATTTTAACCAAAAAATGTTTTCATTCCTGATGTAAATGATCAGACAGAAACTAATTCAACAGAATTTCACTGAAATATGTCATGGTAGACATCTCGAACGATCCAGAAATTGATTCATAATGTCACAGAAATATGGACACTAAATGAATCTGTGTTAACAGAGGGACCCCGATACTGCATTTTAACCGAATTCAATAGTGTATGTTTTCGCCCAAGCATTGCAACCTGTTGATATTCCGCTCGATAACACTTAATAATATTGAAGCAGTAACTTTTATAAATCAGTTTACAACTATTGAAAACTTTCTAAACACAATGCGGGTATTTCTGCTTATGTAAATATTTGTAAATTGTTGGTAATAATCTTTGATAAGAGAACGAAACAGTTTTCCTTAGAACAATCAAGGTTTGATAAGGAAAGTTATAGAATGGCATTAAACAGGAAGTTTGCCATAAAATAAAGTACAAATTAAACTTCGTTTGATCAGACTCAACCTTACTTATCTGAAAAATGAAAAATATACACTAACTTCCTATCGAAGGAATACACGAACCAGCAGGAAGCTTTGTTTCGAGGAATGAAAGCAAATGAGTTTTTTACTATTATTGCTCATCCATTAACATGAATATGTCAGTATGTTTACAACCATGTTACTATGAAATTACGACTATCACTTGACTTCTAAACTAATGTAACACTCCTAATATTGACTACTATCACGTTTCGTTACTTTAATATCCAATATCAAGAAAAGTAATAAAAAAATATTAACACTTGCAGAAGTATAATTATCCGGCTTATCATATTAATGGATTAATTAACTACCAACTCACGTAATCAATCCAGCCCAACTCTAAATCTTATGACTCGTCGATTTACAAGAAAGCAGACAATTAGTAATAGATAAGAAATTGGTGCATCGAAAGAAACATAAAAAACAACTATACCTTAGCTTCTCCAAAAATAATATAAGTGTCTGAAGCAGGGTTTTTGAATACATCTGGTTTGCTTATAACAAATAAAATATTTTTCGATTTCCTAATGGTAACTCTTGAGACGCCTTGAATCTAAAACATAACTTTTCTAGTTAATACATACAACTGGAACACCTGACAATAATGAAAAAGAAAATGAAAACAGAAATGGTTATTTCACCTGCTTAAGTCCTAGTTTTGACATTATCTTCCTGGCCTTTTTCTCAGCCCTCGTCTGTTTTGCTTTGCTTATATCGGGATTCGTTGTACCGGAACCGGTTGCTTCCAAGTCAGGAATGTCCTCAGTTTCCTGTTCTTGATCAGAATCTGAAGCTGAATCTCCATCGTGGTGTTCAGCATGAGTGTTGGCCTGTTCAACTTCAGTTAACTCAGGCATTTTAGTATCTTTTTCGGTAGCAATGTTCTAAAACAACATACACATTGCTGAGGTATCAACATATTATAGAAATTTAATTATTTTATATAACTTGAATAAAATTTAAACAGCATTACTTTTTTCGATTTCATTTCTTTAGGGAAGAGGACAAACAGAATTTATCATAACAGAGTGTAACAATAAAATGGTGGGAAATACAAGAAACTGGTCTCCAGCTTTCAAATACCCAATTACCAATTATAAGATTCTATAAACCACACAGTATTTAATTACAACTTTTTTAAATGAACAAGGAGCACACAATATCCAGTGATTGCGGAGATATAATAAGATAACTCACCGCAAATTTTCCTTGTGGTAAATATAACATCGGCCTTGGAACCAGCGAAGGAAGGTAACAGCTGGTTCACAATAAATAAAGAAATAAAAAAACTAATTTCACAATATAATGTTACATTTTAAATTAAATATAAAATATTTTTTAACTAGATATTTTTAAGTATCATATGAATTACTTTAGAGTAAAACTATTGAGACAATTGCCGGGAAATATGAAACAAAAAACGTTGCCTAAATGTTACCTCTTTGAATGTAACTTTATATCTATTAAAGTTTATTCTAACAACATTAATTATTTGTAGCATTGATGTTTTATTTTTTCAATAATAATAATATTTTTATCGCGTTACCCAAGAAATAAGTAAAACTTTATGAAAAATCATTCAACCCAAATCAACGATATATGGCATTGAAGTGAATTTTCGATTATCATCGTTATTTATTTTTATAGGGGTGTGGCAGAAGTAACATATATTTACTTGAAATTACACAAAGCACGACACAGAAAAAGGAATAAAAAGCACACTTACTGAATTCTCAAATTTCGAACTGTTGTTCGTCAACAGGAGTAGACTAGAGAGAGGATGAAGTGAAAGAGATCTCCCCATGTCGAAGGACGGAGCGCGAACTATTAATATAGTTCGAAATAATGAGAATTCAGTAAGTGTGATTTTTATTCCTTTTTCTGTGTCGTGCTTTGTGTACTTTGAAGTTTTATAGCTCATGTAGACCGTTTATTCAATGTAGTAACATCTATTTATGTATTTCTTTGAAATAAATAGATATGATGAAAGTTCAATTTAAGAACTGATTAAATTGAAAGTTAAGAAAATTAATTACTTTTCCATTAGAACATTGTGAGTGATTGCAATCAACAAATAAACTGAATGTTTAAGCTGATAAATATTCATTACCATGAATACGTAAAGTTAGTATTCATTACATGAATCTTTTTGCATATACATGTAAATGATATGATTTGTAAATACTTTCTTTACATATTAAGCCCTTGTCTCTCATCCTGCACTTACTTAGTATTCTTAATTCTTAATTTTCACCCAACAATAAGTAAATGAGAATCCAGAATCCAAAAAAATTAATGAAATTTCAATTATTACAAATAGCAATAAAGTCCGAGGAGAGCAGCTAACTGTTTATGGCCTGCCCAAAACTATTAGATCAGAAAATGAAAGTATTATAACAGAGATCATGGGAAAAACAGTATATTTTAGCAGGGATAATTTTTCCTCTATGACCAAATATTTACATGAAAATGAACAATTACTACTTGAAAGCCAAAAAAAAGTGCATGAGGAAATAATTGACTCAGGAAGGTACAAAAAAGGACTATTTTTCATTGATGCTCCTGGAGGAACTGGGAAAACATTTCTTATTTCATTATTGCTGGCTAAAGTACAACTTATTGCACTAGCTGTAGCATCATTTGGAATAGCAGCCACTCTTTTATCAGGTGGATGGACTGCTCACTCAGCTTTCAAACTGCCGCTTAATTTGAATTCAAACGATAGTCCAATCTGTAACATTAGCAAAAGTTCACTCCACAAGTCTTAAGAAAATGTGCATTGATAGTATGGGATGAATGCACTATGGTACAAAAAAGAGCACTTAAAGCCATTGATAGAACTCTTAGGGATATAAAGAATACTGATATGCCATTGGGTGGAATAACAGTAGTCTTATCAGGTGATTACACTTCCGGTAATCCATAAAGGTACAAAGGCTGATGAAATCAGCGCATGCTTCAAACAGTCAACTCTACAGCAGCAGAATAATATAAAAACTATATAAGATAAATTGGAATTGAAAATTGGAACATATATAATGTTATTAAGAAATCTGGATCCACCTAAACTTTGTAATGGTACAAGACTGGTTGTGAAAAGAATGATGCCTTATATCATTGAAGCAATCATTTTGACTGGGTATGGCAAAGGCACAGAAGTGTTCATTCCAAGAATTCCATTCCATTCCAAGAATCCCTCTGATGTTCCTTTTAGATTCAAAAGATTACAATTTCCAGTAAGTTTTACAAAAAGATTACAATTTCCATAGCTTAGTTTTGCAATGTCTATAAATAAATCTCAAGGACAAACCCTTACAGTTCCGGGACTACAATTATTATAGTTGTTTTTCAACTATACTCGTATGCTGGATATTCCAGAGTAGGCAATCCAAATAATCTTTTTATTCTTCCACCAGAAGGAAAAACTAAGAATATATTTTATAAAGAGGTGTTGACTTAAAATGGTGTATTTACATTGTGAATTCATTAAATTTTGAATTTCACAATATCATTTTTCTTTAGATTTTAGAAAATGTTTGTTAAGAATATCTCATTTATGTATATTTAGAATTTTGTTTGATGTTGTTTGATTCAGATTTGCTAAAGTTCTTTATCAATCTATTGTCAGAATACCTTCTTCTTTCTAAAGTTCTTTTGTAAAACTTTTGTTTAGTTAGAATTTATTCATAATTTATTTTTAGAAAAATAAACTTGAAAACTTTGATATAGATGTTTTTAATTTATTTTGAAATTGTGTTTAGGCCCGGGCAACGCCAGGTATTTCTGCTAGAAGCCTACAAAAACAGAAGTGAAATTGTTTGATTGGAGAGTATAAATGTGTATTCTCTGAAGCGGAGAATTTGCTGTCTGATAAACGATGCATCCCTGATTCTTGATTTTTATTGAACTAAGACATTTGATTTTGTGAGTAGAAAATCCTATAAAATAATATTTCATTTATTTAAATATTTTAACGTAAATAAATGACGTAGGTGGCTGGAATATATTTGAGTAAAGAATGTTACGAAACAATTTTAAGCATTTATAAAATTTAAATTTATTAATAATATAATGTTCTTAGGAGGCAGTAACTGCAATATCAAACAAAACAATGTATTGCGTAGTTGTTTAAGTCAATATAAAATATAGTCATTATTAAAACGAGACTGAATAACAACTAATTGAAATGATCAATTATACAGGGTGTCCACAAAGTCTCTTTACAATTGAATGATGTTTTACAAAATCAGTGTGTGAGATATCTTTACCAGAGTTGTTTATTTTAATAATTGTTTATTAAGGTTTTATAATAAGGTTTATTAAGTTTTATATAAAAAAAAGCCAAAACCTTTAATAAACACTTATTAAAATAAAACAAATCCGGTTAAGATATGTCATAAACTAATTTTGTAATAATTTTTTTTTTCAAATTGTAAAGTGACTTTGTGGACACCCTGTATGTCTTTGTTCTAGACATATACGTACAGTAAGAGTTTATGAAACTTACTTATCCGATGTGTGATATTAGATCAATTAGGGTACATACCAATATGCGTATATTAGACCGATTAGAACAGGAAGTTCAGTTTCAAGCATTTCCACAGAAATAGATGAAACTAATGAGTGTATCTAATTCATAACCATAGTTAAATTAAAATTAATCATTTGGTTTTGAAGAAGTTTGATGTTATATAAACTTATAGTAAGGTTGGGTGTAGGTCACTCCAGATTTTGATTAGAAAGGGGAAAGAACACTAATTTTCCACTAACAAAAAAGATTTTATCAAATGTCGATGCACTTCGAACGCATAGTGTTCATCGTCAGGTTACACTTGCCTCAGTAACGTCATATTGACTGTTTATGGAGTCAAAAGATACTGACTCCTTGTGTGTGGAGATTTAGTGTTCCTTCACCTTTCTAATCATGAGTAAATATAAATACCACACAATAACTGCTTGCATAGCTGGTGAGTCAATTGAATTAATTTGTTCCAAAATTACTGCTTTAATTAGTAATGTAAATGAATGAAATTAATTTATATATTAAGATAATTAAGTAAAAGAAATTACACAAGTAATTACATTAGTAGAATAAAATGCAGCCGATAAAATAATTAATTATGCAAGTATAATTTCAAAATATAGTGTTTTTAGTAAAATTTAAAAAAGAATGGTTCCATCCTATTAAATGTACTATTATTTCTTTGTTTTACAAACTCTTTGAAATGATAATAATTAACTTTGTAAACTCTACTGTATAAATTTGCAGCATATTGAAAATTAATTTAAAATGTAACTCAGCAAATAACTCTAGTCTTAATTAATAGTCATCGTGATTCATTTGATTTTTTAAATAAGCTATGATAATTATTCATTTTCATTAAAATTTGCAAAATAGAGCATTAAACTGCATTAAAACGAAACATTGAATTAAATAGCTTTCAATTAACTTATTAATATATTTACTTTTAGCATATTTGAATGCAAACTGACACAATTTTTTTTTAAAATATAAATCATATTATTGACGACCTACCTAAAAAGTCAATTACCAAAGTCCTCTTATATATATCCATTATTTCAATTCTTTGTCTTTATTATAAAATTATCTATTTAAAAATGTTTATTTAAAATTAATATTGATTATATAGAATCATTTTTGTTGAATACAATTCACCAAAATTTATAGGTCTGTATTTAGTTCATGATTATTTCCTGTCCATTGTATTTACACTGGCTTAATTACGAGCCAAAGTTCTTTTATATTTCTTTAAACTATCATGGCGTCCTTTGCTTCTTTTGCTGTAAGCATTGGTTTTTTTAATCGGAGTTTAGAAAAAAATGGTTATACATATGAGTTTAAAAGTGTTGTTATTAATTAGATTACTAAGTGATACAAACATGTGGAATTATTTTTTGTTTGTATAATTGTTTTGAAAAGAAAGAAGAAAAGAAAAAAATCTGCACATCAAAAAGAAAGTTAGTACACAATTAAAAATTATCTATTACAAGTTAAATTATAACTATTAAACAATGACAAACAAAAGTAGATTGAGAAATACACTACAATATAGTAATGCAAAAAAAGTATATGAACGTCATGTTTACTAGCATAAGAATTTTTTTAATTAAATTATGCTACTAAAACTTTCAAGAACTTAATGACTGACTTAATTATATTAATATACAATTAAAATGTAATTTAAACAAAGTTATTCCTGGTTTATATTGTTCACAACTTTGTATATAAAGTTGTAAAATAATTTTTAGAACTTGAAACAAAAATGAATGACAGAATACGAATATAAATTTATTTAGTAATTATTTTAGTATTTTAGTAACTTCAGTTCTGAATTTCATAAATGGATAGAAGTTTAAACAAGTGAAGCATCATCATATCTTATAGTAACAAAAATTCTGCTTCTGTGCTAATATTCTTTAATTTTAATAACAGTTTAATTAACTTTAAAGTTAAAAGTTGATTTATTCTTCACATGAATGTAATATAAAGCATTTAAATTTCTGTGGGGCATGGGATATCACTAATGTAGATTTGGATAACAAATATTTAGTACCGTTAGTCACATATTTTAATAGTTATTTGCAGAAGTGTAACTTTTAATGAATGTTTAATCACAGCTACCAAACTGGCAGTTACCACATTAATATAAATCAGTTAATTAAGTTGATTATAGTTTTTCTGATATTTGTAAGATAAAAATCTCAACAATTCATCTAATAATTGTATTATAGTTCTAATTCTAGTTAAAATTGTATTGATGTTATGTGCAATATTTCCATTGCCCTAGTAGTGATTAAAATAATGTACTTTGTTATTATTATCTCTTTTTCTTACAAATATTTGCATACATTTCTCAAGTATATTATTATTATTATTATTAAACACTTTTTTCTTCTCCTTAGAATTTTGGTCAGGGTTAATATGTGGAATCACCTTTTCGCCAATGTTTCGTCTTTATTTTAAGACATCCTTAGGGTTATAAACTAACAAAAACAATGGACATTTGTCAAATCTACTTTACATTCATCATAAAAAATTCAAAAAACTTGAATTTTTGAATTTTTTATGATGAATGTAAAGTAGATTTGACAAATGTCCATTGTTTTTGTTAGTTTATAACCCTGAGTTTATTTTCGTCTTAAAATAAAGACGAAACGTTGGCGAAAAGGTGATTCCATATATTAACCCTGACCAAAATTCTGAGAAGAAGAAAAAGTGTTTATGTATATATATAGGTATGTTCTCTAATCGGGATTCGGTCAATTTTCTAGGATCAAAAATCAAACTCTCGTTGCCAACGTTTCGGTTTTATTTAAAACCTTTTTCATAGGCCTACAAACAAATAATAATAAGAAATCACATATCAACATCAAACATATACACAATATGAAAATGGATTGTTACAACTTATGAATATTACAAGCAGAAGTGTTTCAGAGATACATAAAACAATATTACTTACAGAAGTAAGAATTGTTTAACTAAGAAAATGAAATTTACATTATCCGGTTAACATTGTTGTTCCTTTAAATAATGTAAATTTCATTACATGGAGGTGACCAATCAAACTCCATACTCGTATATATTCAAAACAACCACATGGATTCAGAAGATCATGTTTCTCATGAAATCAAAACAAATGCTATAAGGTAATGTGAAGCATATTTCAATTAGTTTTTATGTGCACTCTATGGCATTCATAAAATAAATATATATATATATCTTTATTTCAAGAGTACTGGCACAAATTTTATATTTGGTGGAAGTACAAAACGTGTTTACAAAATGATATGTTGTAGATATATATTTTTATATCAAGTGTACTGTTTCAAATATCATGTCGAATTATATATCTTTAAAACATTTCATATACTACATATATATCGTTATATCAAGTGGCTGCCACAAATATCATATTAAGTGTTATATTCTAAATGTATATAGTTATTTCATATCTCAAAGTATTGTCTCAAATATAAAGTGGAGATAAAAAAACATTAAAAAAATTACACATATTTTTATATATCGTTAATTCAAATAGACTATCTCAAATAAACATACATGGTGGAGTTATAAAATGAGCAAAATATTATGTTATAAATATATATTGTTATTTCAGGTGTACTGCTCAACTATTAGAAACTTTGGAGGTATAAACATTCTTCAAAGATTTAGCATGTATTAGGGTTACTTTCAAGGTTACATTATTTCAAGGTTACTACCTCATATATCATGTTAAGGTAATAAACAGATTTGAATAATTGAACATATTACAATATATCGTTATATGAGGTGCAGTATCTCAAAAAGCTTGTATGATAGAGGCATATAATGTGTAAACGATGCTATTTATGAATTAATATTGTTATTTCTGGTGTGCTGTCTTACCATAATTTTTTTTAGGTATAAGCCAGTTTAACAGAATTGAAATGTTACAGATATATCGTCATTACTAAGGTGCTATAACAATAATCACACATGGCAATGGCAATAAACGTGTTTAAAAGATGCTATATTGCTATATTATAAATATATGTTTTTTTTCAGGTTTACTATCTCATATATCATGTACAGGTAATAAAATATTTTATATATGACTGTACTGTATATCGTGTTTCGATCGTGTGTCGATGGTATAAAACGTGTTTAAAAGATGCTTGATCATAAATATATGTTTTTTTTTCAGGTGTATTATCTCATATATTATTTTATTAATTAATAATTTAAATTAATTAAATAATAATTAATTTAACTCTCATTTAATAATTTATTTAAAATATTTGATATATGACTGTATTATATATAGTGATTTGATCGTGTATCGATGGGATTAAACGTGTTTAAAAGATGCTTTATCATAAATATATGTTTTTTTTCAGGTGTACTGTCTCATATATCATGTAGAGGTAATAAAATATTTGATATATGACTGTACTGTATATCATGATTTCATCGTGTATCGATGGTAATAAACGTGTTTAATAGATGTTGTATTACAAATATATGTTTTTTTTTCAGGTGCACTGTCTCATAAATCATATGGACGTAATAAAATATTTAATATATTTGATATATGACTGTATTGTATATCGTGATTTGATCGTGTATCGATGGTATTAAACGTGTTTAAAAGATGCTTTATAATAAATATATGTATTTTTTCAGGTGTACTGTATATCGTGATTTGATCGTGTATCGATGGGATTAAACGTGTTTAAAAGATGCTTTATCATAAATATATGTTTTATTTCAGGTGTACTATCTCATATATCATGTGGAAGTAATAAAATATTTAATATATGACTGTACTGTATATCGTGATTTGATCGTGTATCGATGGTATTAAACGTGTTTAAAAGCTGCTTTATCATAAATATATGTTTTATTTCAGGTGTACTATCTCATATATCATGTAGAGGTAATAAAATATTTGATATATGACTGTACTGTATATCGTGATTTGATCGTGTATCGATGGGATTAAACGTGTTTAAAAGATGCTTTACCCTACATATATGTTTTATTTCAGGTGTACTATCTCATATATCATCTAGAGGTAATAAAATATTTGATATATGACTGTACTATATATAGTGATTTGATCGTGTATCGATGGGATTAAACGTGTTTAAAAGATGCTTTACCCTACATATATGTTTTATTTCAGGTGTACTATCTCATATATCATGTGGAGGTAATAAAATATTTAATATATTTGATATATGACTGTACTGTATATCGTGGTTTGATCGTTTATCGATGGCATTAAACAAGTTTAAAAGATGCTTTATCCTACATATATGTTTTATTTCAGGTGTACTATCTCATATATCATATGGAGGTAATAAAATATTTGATATATGACTGTACTGTATATCGTGATTTGATCGTGTATCGATGGGATTAAACGTGTTTAAAAGATGCTTTATCCTACATATATGTTTTATTTCAGGTGTACTATCTCATACATCATGTGGAGGTAAAAAAATATTTAATATATTTGATATATGACTATACTGTATATCGTGATTTGATCGTATATCGATGGCATTAAACGTGTTTAAAGATGCTTTATTGCTATTTTATAAATATTTTTTTTTTTCAGGTGTACTATCTCATATATTATACGGAGGTAATAAAATATTTGATATATGGTTGTACTGTATATAGTGATTTGATCGTGTATCGATGGCATTAAACGTGTTTAAAAGATTCTTTATTGCTTTTTTATAAATATATGTATTTTTTCAGGTGTACTATCTCATATATCTATACGGAGATAATACAATATTTGATATATGAATGTACTGTATATCGTGATTTGATCGTGTATCGATGGGATTAAACGTGTTTAAAAGATGCTTTACCCTACATATATGTTTTATTTCAGGTGTACTATCTCATATATCATCTAGAGGTAATAAAAATATTTGATATATGACTGTACTATATATAGTGATTTGATCGTGTATCGATGGGATTAAACGTGTTTAAAAGATGCTTTATCCTACATATATGTTTTATTTCAGGTGTACTATCTCATATATCTTGTGGAGGTAATAAAATATTTAATATATTTGATATATGACTGTACTGTATATCGTGGTTTGATCGTTTATCGATGGCATTAAACAAGTTTAAAAGATGCTTTATCCTACATATATGTTTTATTTCAGGTGTACTATCTCATATATCATCTAGAGGTAATAAAATATTTGATATATGACTGTACTATATATAGTGATTTGGTCGTGTATCGATGGGATTAAACGTGTTTAAAAGATGCTTTATCCTACATATATGTTTTATTTCAGGTGTACTATCTCATACATCATGTGGAGGTAAAAAAATATTTAATACATTTGATATATGACTGTACTGTATATAGTGATTTGATCGTGTATCGATGGCATTAAACGTGTTTAAAATATGCTTTATTGCTATTTTATAAATATTTTTTTTTCAGGTGTACTATCTCGTATATTATATGGAGGTAATAAAATATTTGATATATGGCTGTACTGTATATCGTGATTGGTTCGTGTATCGATGGTATTAAACGTGTTTAATAGATGTTATTTTATAAATATATGTTTTTTTTCAGGTGCACTGTCTCATAGATCATATGGAGGTAAAAAAATATTTAAAATATTTGATATATGGCTGTATTGTATATCGTGATTTGATCGCGCATCGATGGGATTAAACGTGTTTAATAGATGTTATTTTATAAATATATATTTTTTTTCAGGTGCACTGTCTCATAGATCATATGGAGGTAATAAAATATTTAAAATATTGATATATGACTGTACTGTATATCGTGATTGGTTCGTGTATCGATGGTATTAAACGTGTTTAATGATAAATAATGAGAGTGTAAAAGTAATCAGGAAAAAGGATTCGATATGTAAGATAGATATCTACTGGATAGCCGAATGAGTGCATTGTATTGGAAAGTAGTCGTATTCAAAGTAAAAGAATACAGGCTCTGAGTATTGAATACTTATTCGATACGCCAGAGTATTCTATATACTCATCTCTAATTCTTAGTTGCATAAAGATGTAGTACGTAAGTATGTGTAGTTTTTCCAGGTGTACTATGTCATATATCAATTGGAGGTAATGAAATATTTAAAATATTTGATATATGGCTGTATTGTATATCGTGATTTGATCGTGTATCGATGGGATTAAACGTGTTTAAAAGATGCTATATTATAAATACATGTTGCTTTTTTTGAGGTGAAATATCTCATAAATCATATGTAGGTAACAAAATATTTAAAATATTTGACATATGACTGTACTGTATATCGTTATTTGAAGTGCAGTATCTCAAAAAACACTATTGTAGCGGTATCAAATGTGTAACAGATGCTTATTATAAACATATATTGCTATACCAAGTTTACTGGCTCAGTTACCATAATGTTTGGAGGTATAAACGCGTTTTAATGTTTTGACATGTTACATATATACTATTATTTCAATGATACTATCTTAAAAATCATATATGGTGGAGGTATAAAACGTGTATTTATGCTATATTATATATGTATATTTCTATACACAAACATTATAACATAGGAAGGAACAGAGAAAGTCACTACAGAACTGACTTCCATATTTCGACAACCGTTGCTATCAGGAAGAAGTATGAATACAGGCGTTGAGAAGCAAACCGTAACTCATTATATATTTACTTCTACTTATATATATATATATATATATATATTATATATATATATATACCTTGATAAACGAAAAACGGTCCGGCAGTCAAATAACAATTAAAATAAGCAGTGACACATAAACAGAAACACAACAAAGACTCACTTTTCAATATTTCGACCGCCATTACAGTCGAAATATTGAAAAGTGAGTCTTTGTTGTGTTTCTGTTTATGGTCCACTGCTTATTTTAATTGTTATATATATATATATATATATATATATATATATGACTTTGTATCTGTCGGTGGACACTTCCACGTCTCCGCTCCTGTGTTCCTTTTCCTTTTCCTACCTTTCCTGAGGACGGCGTGATAGCCGAAATGATCGATAATAGTAAATGTTGGTCTCTTTTTTGTTTTCTGTGATAACTTTATATATATAAAAGAAACGGTCCAACGGACTTTTTTATTTTTATATAAAATAAATTCAAAACGAAGGAAACACACAGAAAGACACAGACATAACTCACATCGATATTTCGACCATCGTCGTCATCAGGAGGTGTGAAGATCGAAGAGTCCCGCAGGAAGGCAGTCCCATTAAATTACTATTACTATTAAATTTTTATATGTGGAGACTATTTTATTAGCTTTTTAGCATGCAGTGAGTAAATACCACATGTTACTGATTGATCTACCTTAGAATTAGAAATGTCATTAATATGTGTATTTAATAAGTGTAAGTAAATTATTTAGATGAATATATTATTGGGCGTTTGTATGCTGGTAAAGTCAGAGATTCAATCGTGATATGTAGGAGAGTTCAGGAACTTTTGTTGATGCCATTAATACTGTCAGATTGATAGGTATAAAAGGAATTAATCAGTAATTCTATAAAAAAACTAATTTAATATTATATAATACAAAAATATAGATATATAGAGGTAAGTTGGCTGGGACGAGGGAGCGGATGATGGGGTGTGATGGCAGTGCGGGGGCGGAGCGAAGGTAGTAAGAGGCTGGAGGCGGCCCCCGGAGTCCCGGCACGAAGCCGCCTTGACGGCCTGCTGGCGGCCGAGTGCCGCCTCCAAAGGCTCCCGAGAGACCTGGCCCACCTCGCGCAAGTGTCGCCTCAGCCAAGCCCCCAGCCAGCTGGTGTCGCACGAGCACGGAATCGGGTTGCCCTCAGTCTTGACACCTCCTGCCGAAAAGAACGCACAACAGTCATCGACTTGTCAAAAAATTAAACCAAATTCACACTTTTCAGATTAATATCATAACAAACGCATAAAATGGTTGTCAGGTTTTCAAATTTTTAAGAATTAAACAAATCATACTTTAGAGTTTAATATCATAACAAAGACATAGAATGATTGTCAGGTTTTCAAGTTTTTAAGAATTAAAAAAATTCACACTTTACAGTTTATTATCGTAACAAAGATATAAAATGGTTTTTAGCTTTTTACTTTTTTTTATTACAACTGGAGTTGTCAAAGTTTTTGTCATTTTTTTATCATTATAAAATTTGTTTTATAATTATTTTATCATCTTACAGTTTTCCTTCAACATTTCTAATTTTTTAATAATTTTTATTTTTTCCGCTTTCTTCCCTTTTCATTTTCTTTAAATTTCTTTCAATCTCGACTCTTTGGTTCTTTATTTTTATTTTCTCCTTCATGGCAGGACTGCTTTACTCCTTAACTAGAGAGTTTTTCAGTTCACTGTCGTCCTTCCGTCAATTCATTTCTCCTCCTGATGACGACCACCATAACGGTCGAAATATTGAAAAGCGATTCCCAGTGTTATGTTTCACTTAATATGGTTGAAAGATCTAAATATCAACCATATTAAGAAAAAGAGTCTTTTTTCTCATTTCTTATTGTGGTTTGGACGTTGGACATATTGGTATATATAGGCAGCAGATATTCTCTAAAGCATATTTTATTGAAAGTGAAAGCAATTTTTGCATTTACGACCATCTAAATCGTTATTTAAAACTTTATATATTCTATTCGTTATTTTAATTATGTGCAAATCCCTTAACCTGAATACTGAAAACTGGTTTTATGAGAGTATAAAACTTCACTGCGTATGTTGGCAGTACTTTTACTTCAACAATGAAAAAGGAATTCTTCAGTATGGTTTGCTTCTGAAGTGAAACATCTTCTCTCCAGATTATGACTATTTCTTGAATTTAACTTTAACTATTAGTTGATGATTATCATAGTGACTTTTTGTGGTGTTTTCAATGTGTTTGTCGTTTGTTATATATTTATATATACACAAGTAACTCACTATAAAAGATAGGAGATAAACGCCATGAGGTCTTTCGTGAATCCCGTTGTCAGAGAGCAAGTGAAGTGAAGCTCACAAGTGGTGAGCAGTTTATGAATCTTGCTTTAAAGTGGAATCAAGATTGGCAGGACTGAACGTGTTTATCCCTATTGAATTTGAAGTAGTCTTAATTTGTCTGAAAACTCCTTCAATTACAAATTCATCAAATTTACAAAGCCCTGGACTGGATGTTGACTAAATTTATAGAATACTCTTTATGAGGGCCCTTTCGAAAATGTTTCTTCTGCATTCTCATAACGTAAATACATCATGGAGGGAAATTATATGTATAAATAATATATATATGAAGTTTCAAACACAATGGAAAAAGCAAACAATAGAAATAAATGCTCTGAGGTCTTTCAATGTATGTCATCAGAGAGCAAACAAAGTAAAAACTGAGAAGCTAACATAAAAGACTTTTGTATTGACTTCTATGTTAGCTTTTCAGTTTTTACTTTGTTTGCTCTCTGATAACATAAATTGAAAGGCCTCAGAGCATTTATTTCTATTGTTTTACTTTTTCCAATGTGGCTTAAACTTTATTGATTGCATCACGTGTTTATTTATTCTTATTTTTCTGCATATATATATATATAACAGATTCAATAATATATCAACCGTTTGATAGAATAGGTGTGTTATCTAATCGGGATTTGGTCAAATGTTGTAGGTTCAAAAATCAAACTCTTATTGCTGACGTTTCGGTTTTATTTTAAAACAGTCTAGTCCAAGGTTTTGTCCGGTTAAGACTGTTGATCCTTTAAATAATGTAAATTTCATTTTCTTAGTCAAAAAATTCTTACTTCTGCCTATAAAAAAGGTTTTAAAATAAAACCGAACGTCGGCAATGAGAGTTTGATTTTTGAACCTAGAAAATTTGACCGAATCCCAACTAGATAACACACCTATATATATAGTTCATTTAATAAACGGAAAGACGATCCAAACTGAACACAATACGAGTTCAAAATTCAAGAAGAGTAACACACAGAGTAAAGAATACACTTCTATTTAAGTGAATTTCTTTACTCTGTGTGTTACTCTTCTTAAATTTTGAACTCACACACATATATATATATATTATATATAACAATTAAAATAAGCAGTGACACATAAACTGAAAAGTGAGTCTTTGTTGTGTTTCAGTTTATGTGTCACTGCTTATTTTAATTGTTATCTGTCCTGCCGGACCGTTTTTCGTTTATCATGGTATATATATATCATTTGTGTGAATTTATAAAACAAAACAGAGATTGATATCATGTTAAAGGTAGATGGAATATATATAAATTGCCTACCTGAGATCTTTTTAGTTCCTACTTCTTCCCAGTTGACACCTTCACCGTAGAAGAGATCAGGATGTATTGTAGTTAATTTGTTGTTGCTTATGTCCAAACTGAGCTGATTTGTATCAAAATTAGAGAAAAAACCTTTTGGAAAAGAAGTTATAGAGGTGTTATGAATGTGCAAAGTAACTCTATGAGTAAAGTGGACTCCGTTTAGTGACTCAGGAAGCATTGTCTTCAGCCTTGGACCAGTAATTTCAACATAGTCAATCTTCCTCGACAAACCATGTCCTAATTGATCTGAAAGATCTTCTTCGTTAACAAAAATTGATAACCTTCTTAAGTGTTTTAATTTTGATAGTATTCTTTCCAATCGGAATCGATATTTTTCAATTGCTGGCCATGTTTGTACTTTAAGTGAGGTAATAAATCGGCTATCCGCTAATGTGTTTGTATCGAAACGTTGGAGTTCTTTCAAATGTTGAAGATTCAATTCTTTCAGGTTCTCTAATCCTTTGAAACTGTCTTTTGTTAAAATCTGAAATCATAAAACCAAATAAGTAGATAATTAATATAACTAAACGTTAAATAATGCTAGAGACAATATACTGAAGAAGATGCTGACAACTGAATGTGCCCTATGAGTTTATCATTCATTGTAGATACCGAGAAATTATTAATAAGGGCATTAATCTTGTACAAGGTGGATTTATTTGTTAAAATTGAAATTTAGATGTTGAGTTTATTAAACCTTATGAGTTTATCATTAATTATGGTATATCCTTTATCATGTCTTGACTCCCAGAAGCCCAACATACTGGCCGTCACATGCCAACCACCTTCCAGATATTCTAGATTATTTTATCCCTTCGAATAACCTATCCCATCATTCCAAAATACTATCAGTTCCTGACCTTTCTCAGATCACAGCCTAGTTCTATTACATGTAAATCTTTACCCTGTTCCTCGTCCTAACTTCTCTCTCATTCAAGGCCCTATAAATTGGAATCGATTTCAAACCAGACCACTTACAGCAACACCTACTTTTCATTCAACCTTGGCTTCGTCATTGTATCTCTAGACAATGAGATCATACCTGTTTTGGTATTATTTAGTGCTCCCAGCTTATTCAGCCATATCGCTGAAATGAGATCATACCACCAGCAACCACTGTACGCTACCTTGGACTGCACTTTGACACATGCATGACATGGAACCCACACACAAGACTGAAGCGAACAGACACCAACAGACGTTACAAACGACTTATAAGACTCTTAAATAGAAAATCAAAACTCACACTAAGACAGACTCCACATATACAACACAATCTTGAAGCCTTCTTGGAGTTATGCTATAGAACTTTGGGGTTCTGCCAAACCTTCTAATATTCTTCCTATACTAGCCATTTAATCAAAAATACTTAGAAAACTCTCACATTTATCATTTTACGTTCCAATCATAATCATTCATCGAGATCTTAAAGTCCCCTTCGTTCGCAACTATGCAAAAGACAGCTACAAAAGATTCCTCAGTAAACTCTCAACTCATCCAAACCCACTTGCTAAAAATCTTTCCCTACTGGTAATCCCCACAAACCTCGAAAGACTACTAAAACGGCAATGACCACGTGACCTTCTGTCGTCATAAAGACTGAATATAGTTACGGAGTGCCACCAATGGGTGTCCACCCGATTTCCGCTGCAACATCAAGAAGCTAATGGACTAACCCTGAAACAAAATGACTTCTAAACACATGAAGTTATAGTCGAAGTATCCCCCCCCCCCTCCACAAAAAAAACCTTCAACTATTGTTTTTTCAGATTTTTATCATTTATTTATTTACTTATTAGCAATGTTTGTCAATCATTTACTGAAGTTGATTAGAAATGTGTACAAGCTGGTCTTATTGAAACAGAATATTTTGTTATGAGTCGGTACCTTTATGGGATTGGAGGACACGTCCAGGTGCTCGAGCTTGTATGTATAATTCCAGTAAATGCCGTTGAGAGAAGTGATTTTGTTCCTGCTCAAGTCTAGACTGCGGAGGTTGGGTAAATAGTCGATGGAGGGTCCTTGAACATCGCTGATGGCGTTCATAGAGAGGTTCAAGCTGGCCAGCTGAGGTAGGCTAAGAGGTGGTAAAGTTTTCAGACCAGTCTTTGATAGGTCGAGATGAAGAAGTTTCTGTGTATAGTGAAAGAGTTCTTTAAGATTGACCTGTAGACTGTTACCGCATAGATCGAGTGAAGTCAATGATGCTATGCTTCTGAAGATGTTGTCCGGGATATAAGTGAGTCTGTTATGACACAAATTAAGTCGGCTAAGAAGAGGTGTATTGGAAAATGTTGTCGTATCAACATGTTCGATTTTATTACTAGACAAATCAAGATGTCTCAGAGTAAAACTAACAACTAAGAGAGGCGCTGTAGGAGCAACAAACAACTGATTGTTCGACAGATCAACACTCTCCAGTTTAGTCCCTTCAAAAGCATCATTTGGAATTGATTTTAATTCATTCCAAGATAAATTCAAAATTCTCAACTCCCCTAAATTCTTAAACTGCCCCGCATGTATCACATCAATTTTATTATGCGATAAATCAAGAACTTGCAGTTTAATTAAACCAATCAGTCCTTTTGGCTTCACTACTTTGATTCCATTCCAAGATAAATCCACAACCTCCAATGATTTCATCTCTCCAAATTGATTATTATCTAAAAACTCAATCCTATTTCTAGACAAATATAATTTTTTAAGCGAATTTTTTAAAGAATTAAAAAAATTCAAAGGCCAAATATCAATTAAATTACTACTTAAATCCAATACGTTTATAAAAACATAATCAACGATTTCGTTTGCTGATAATTTAGTTAACTCATTTCTTGATAAATTAAGAATCATTGGCATATTATTTTTAGTTACATTATCAAAAACATTTAATGAAAAACTATGAAAACGATTTCCTTGAAGATCAAGTTTAACGAAATTTCTTATATTTGAGAAGGCTTTTGGAGCAATTGAATTGATTTGATTATCAGATAAAATTATTGTTACGGTATCAGGAAGATTCTGAAATGAATGTGAATCGATATTTGTTATTTTATTATCATTAAGAAGGATTGATTGTAATTCAGTCAAAGCTGAAAAAGTAAAGGTTTTGATTGTCTTAAGCTTATTGAAGCCTAATCTGACATCACGAAGATGTTTATGGACATTTGTATGGAAAAAGTTGTCAGGTAAATTAGACAGTTGATTACCTTCGAGATTCAAATATTTTAAATTTCCAAAATTATACAAAGCTGTTTTAGAAACTGATAAAATATTGTTATAATCAAGAGAAAGCCACATGAGCGATCTAAGAGGTTTTATCTGTGCTTCCGGAAAATTATTTTCTTCAAGAGAAAAACTCATTTCTAAACTTTCCAAAGTTTCAGATAAATGAACGAAACATTTACTTGCTAGCTTTTTTATATTATTAAATGATAAATTCAATTCTTTTAATTGCTTGAGGTATTTAAAATCATTTTCTTCGATTCTGGTAATTTTATTTCCAGATAATTCAAGAACGTTTAAACTTTCAGCCCAATTTAAGAAATCAAGTTCAGAAATTTCAACAATATTATTCCTTTCAAGATTTAAACGTGTTAAAAGTTTAACAGATTTCAAAGCTTTCCGTGGAATTGAATCGAATTTATTTCCTTCCAATATAAGCGTTATTAATTCAGAATTAATTGGAAAAGCATCTTCATTGAGTGTTGTTAATAAATTATTTCTTAAATTTAAATGTTTCAATTTTTTTAATTGACTTATTCCTTTGGGCATTTTAGTTAATTTATTGAAAGATAAATCCATGTATTCTAAATTTCCAGCAAGTCCGGAAAATGCTCGATCACTTACAGACTCGATTTGGTTTTTTGCTAAAAATATTCGATTGGGGTTCATTCCTTTGAACATATTAGGAGGTAATGTTTTCAAACAATTTGAATCTAAATGGAAATCTTTAATTTGTAACGCTCCACCAAAAACAACGTCAACTTCTTTGATTTCATTTTCACTGAGATCGATTTTTTCCAGTTTATTTCTTTTTTTAAAGTTTTCACTTGGAAGATGTTCGATATAATTGTCTATGAGAATGAGTTGATTTAGATGTTGGTTACTATTGATTAGTGCACTGGGGAATACTTTGAAGGTGTTACGGGACAAGTTAAGGGTTTTCACCCTGAAGGGAAGAGCATTTGGTTCGAGATGAGAAAGCTGGTTTGAGTCCAATGATAACCAACTGAGTTTTTGAAAATTAGAAAGGGAATAGTCTGGATTAACTGGGAGGTAGGAAATGCTGTTCCTTGCGAGGAAAAGGCTTTCCACTGTCTGCGGCAGGGAATACCAGTTTACCTTCAAATCAATGATATGATTGCTGAAACAAAAGAAAAAAAACGAATGAAAATCAAAAACAATTTACGGTTGGTCAAAAGTCACCCAGCACTAAGATGAAACTTCCATAAACATTAAATAATCAGCTTAATTTATTCATTCCGAATATGAATGTTTATTGATTGACTACTGTGAGTTAAAGTTGATTAGAAGTAGTATTTGAAGGAGTGATGAAAAATAAAGTTTTTTGAGGAAAACTAAGGACTCTGTGACTCAGCTGTAAGCTTCCATAACATCTGAGTTCGAACAAATTAATGCTAATAAGTTACTGTGCCGTAAAACCTGAACTCTGTGTTGTGTCGCTCGAGGATGTCGATTTGAACAATTTTAAAGATTTTTCATAGTTAAATACGTAAAGTAAATTTCAATTAGGATAATTTTAAAGATGCTTCATATTTACATATTTTATTAAATTCATTCAGTTGTAAGAAATAAATAATAACTCATGCAGTAAAATGATTTTGACTTACTGTCGGGTGACTTTTGGTTAGCCTGTATTTATACAAGTAGCTGTCAACGTCCAAACCACAGTAAAAAATGAAAAAAAAAGTCTAAGACCTTTCAACCCTAACAAGCGATCTTCTTCAGAGTCAAATCCCAACCAAAGACAGCTTGTTACAGTTGAAAGATCTTAGTCTTCTTTTTTCTCATTTATTATTGTTGTTTGGACGTTGATTGTTATTGTGGAATCTTATTTTTTTTACCCATATAAAATGTCACTTAGTTTTTAGCAGAAGAATCGTTAAATGAGCAGATCTTTTTGGAACAAAAGATATTTTAGTAACAATATCCGTCACTAAGCGAGGATCAGTTGTAACCTCTTTTTGAAAAGTCACTTACCTGTCAAAATTAAGCCATTCCAGGTTCCTAATTGGTGCCAATGCTTCAGACGGTACTTCAAGAAGATTGTTGTAGCTCAAGTCGAGGAAACGAAGTTGGTTTCCAGTTGACCTGTAAAATCAAGGGTGTTTTAAAATTTAAAAAAAAAGTACGAACAACACTCAATGAAGATGCTTTTGAATTTATATTGATACTTATAATGGAAGGAGATAAGATCGATTCAATTCCACATAAAGCTTTGAACACATTTAACTTGTTTAAATCTTCAAAGGAATAACATAGTTGATATTTCTGAACTTGATGTTATACATTTGTCTGAAAGTTTAAACGTTCTTGAATTAACTGGAAATAAAATTTCCAGTATCGAAGTAAATGATAATACGAGTATATTCAGTAATATACAAAAGCTATCAATTAAATGTTTCGTTTATTTACTTGAAACTTTAGACAGTTTAGAAATGAATTTGTCTCTTGTAGAGAGAAAATGTTTCAATTATTTTTGTGGCTAACTTTAGTGTTTTTATTGTTTAAACCGATCCCCTAGTGGGTGATAACGTCAGCCGTTTACCGGCTTTTTGTTTGATCGGTGAATTCAACAGATTCTGTGTAGGGAGTCTTAAATTTTGCCTAACTCAAGTGCATTTCTCGAGTAGGGATCTGTAACGAGTAACTGATATCATACAGGATCGGGACCGACGACTTAACGTCCTCTCCGAGGGAGAACGTACTCAGATTTATTCAAATACCGCTTGAATAAATTGAGTGCCGACGTGGGGATCGAACCCCGGACTACCAGCCCAGAGGCGAGTACGTCATCCACTAAGCTAACCTGGCCCCTTTAACTTCAGTCTTAAGGGAACAGTTTTCTTAACTTCACTTCCTTTTTCTATTAAACTCCAACTTCAATAACTCATTAATTACTATCGAGAGAGGCAACTTCAATTTTTCTTTTTCATAAAATCCTTAAATTCTTCTTAATAAATCCACAGATATTTGTTGGAAATATGTATTCGACATCTTTACAACGATCTTTAATACATGCATTTCATCATTACCACAGAAGTTAATATTATTAATATTAAACATATAATCTACCGTCATACCTCGTACATTACTGCCGTAGCTGTCGGACCGGTTTCGGGTGTCACCCATCTTCAACACGAACTGGACGAACACGAGCAGTTCGTGTTGAAGATGGGTGACACCCGAAACCGGTCTGACAGCTACGGCAGTAATGTACGAGGTATGACGGTAGATTATATGTTTAATATCTTTAATACTATCATTCAATTTATATATTAGTAAGCACCTATTAAAGACTTTCAACAAATTTTATAAGCTCAATATAGTTAACTTTAAGTTCCTGGGAACAATAAATTAAAATATATTTTCACTTAAAACTTTTATATTTTTCATCCGAAAAACTATGTTATATGCACATGATTAATCTAATATCGATGTATATATGCTATTTAAAAAAACTTTACTTTCATTTTTAGGATTTCTATTATTGCTTTTACATTTATATTTATTTTTCAAAACTGTTTATATATGTTTTACTACGTAATATAGTACTTTTACTGACTATGGAAAATAGTTTATAATAATTTATTTATAACTAGCTATTTTATACTAGTGAATTATAGCAAAATATGAACTAGATACGGTGTGGCTTGTAGCATCTTCATAAACTTTTGGATACACACCCACACCTACCCACCCGCACAAACACACATACACACTCACACAAATAATAAAAAAACGTCAACAAAGGAATTTAGAAACCTCAAAAATGGATGATTTCTGTCAAAATTTAGAAATGCTTTATCAATAAATGTAGAAATTATATAACTAAACTTTGTTTATAGATTTGTAAAAGTGTCAGTTTGAAAAGGTGATCCATTACTTCAAGGTAAATTCAGTATTTATTGCTATATTATCTTCGGCAAAACTTAGATTTTTTTTTGAAATTTTTCTTATAAATTGCTAATTTCATGTTTATTGTTTCGTCCAAATTTTATTGTTGTCATAGTTATTTGGTGTTACAATATATTTTCTGAAATCACAAAATGTACGATAACGCCCCCTTCTGTTAATGCATTTTAAAAATACCTTCGACTCATCCAGACATAAAGTGCTATTTTTAGGTATAATTTCATTCTGATCTGTCAAACGGTATGGCATGTATCCTGATCATGATCTTTCAGGTCAATATTTTTACTTTTTATTGAAAATAATACGTTTTTAGTTGTTATAAATATTTGAAAATTTGCCACTTATTGTTTCTCTAATATCCTTGATAATGTCAAAATTTCAAAACTTAAAACTAGTTGTTTAGAAGAAAAATATGTATTGCCTAAAAACACATGTTGGCTAAAAAAAAGTGAATTTTGAATCATGTAGTTATAGCACAAGCAATAGTGGCAGATCTACACTTTAAGACAATTTTCTGTAAAATGTTACGTAGATCAATCAAACGGCGTAGGCTGCATCCTGCCCACAAACTTTTAGATACACACCCACCCACCCACAGAGTCATTATAAAAAAAAAAACATCAAAAAAGTACTTTAGGGACCTCAACATACTGATATCCGTCAAAATGTCGTTATCAAACTTCTTCATGATTTCTATACCATATGATAGTAAAAATATTGAATGATCAACAATAAAATAGAAAAAAAAATATAGGATAGAGACTATATTTTACAGAGTAATAAATAAATACAAGGTCAGGAATGCAATAAATCATATAAAGATGTTTAGAAGAGATGAAACGAAAAAAGTTGTGACTTGTGATTAATGACTAACTTGAAAAATGAAAAACAAAATGACGGCAAGAAGAGAAAGAGAGAGGGAGGGGGAGAGATGGATAAATAGATAGAGAGAGAGAAAGTAGATAGGAAAAGAGAGAAATTAGACTAATAGATAGTTAGATATATAGATAGATAGATAGAGAAAGAGAGAGAGAGAGAGAGAGAGTGAGAGAAGGGGAAAGGGTTATATGTTATATGAGACTACTGTATATGGTTATATGGGGGATTACTGTATTCACACTTGCGATGTCTTACTGAAAAGCATGTTGGGAGATGACTGTGATGGCATTGTTGTCCAAGTAGAGGTAAGAAACAGACGACCCTCCAAGAGCGTCTCTCTCCAAGACTTCAATGCCCGTGCCCACAATCCGCACACTAGTTATGTTGATGGAAGGAATGTCTAAACAAAACATAATCTAGTATTAAAGAAACATGAGATTTGATATGAGATCTTGAAGATTAGTACCTGGAGGCTTGAGGAAAGGCACTTTGATGCAGGTGACTGACTTTATGACGGCCAGGCTGGAGTCTTCTAGAGGGTAGGACGGCTTGCTGCGAGGGATACACGAGCATAGCGTGTTGAAAGGACAGTTCCACACTTGACAATAACCTCCTCCTATCACAGTCACTATGATCGTCCATATCTACAAAATTTACGATAACATTGAATTTATATATATATATATATATACACTTTTTCGTTGGAAATACAATCCAAAACGGACAAATATAGTTCAATATAGACAAAAAAACATAGAGAAATCAAAAGAACACACTTACAGTCTCTAATTTTCAGTTTGAACCGTCTTCAGGAGAGATAAGAGAGGGAAACCAAGCGCACTGGTTCAGAGACGGTTGGAGGGTTTCCTCAGAGACGGTTTCCCTCTCTTATCTCTCCTGAAGACGGTTCAAACTGAAAATTAGAGACTGTAAGTGTGTTCTTTTGATTTCTCTATGTTTCTTTGTCTATATTGAACTATATATATATATACTTCATATCGTTAACAAGATTTCACATAAACACGTAAAATAACAATCAATGATCAAACCACGATAAAAAATGGGAAATGAAGACTAAGATCTTTCAACCACAACAACCGGTCTTCGTCAGAGTAAGTTGGGTTTTTAACTCTGACGAAGATCGCTTGCTGTGGTTGAAAGAACTTAGACTTCTTTTCCCATTTCATATTATGCTTTGATTATAAATTCATATACCGTTACATGTACAGCAATTTTCTCTATTACAGAGTAGATTGGTTTTGCGTTATAGGAAAACGAGTTGTACGAGGAACATGATATCGCGTTATATGAAAAAGCGTTGAGTACCGTGTTATAGATGGGGATTACATACATTTCAGAATTACAAATCAAAAACTTAATAATTCGGGTGATTTAAAAATATATAGAAATGTTATTTGTTTTTTCTGTGATGGGCTGACCAGGTTTTAAAAGATTCTTCCTACAAGTGCAAATAGCCATACAAGTCAAAGCCATTAAATATTTTGTTAACTTTCATATTGTTGATATAAAAAATCTCACAAACGCACAATCAGTAACAGACCTACACATGCAAACACAGTCACAAACAGACATACACATACAAACACAGAATCAAAAACAGACATACACATACAAACACAGAATCACAGACATACACCTACAAACACAGAATCCCTAACCGACATACTCATACAAACACACAATCACTAACAGTTATACACATACAAACACACAGTTACTAACAGACATACTCATACAAACACACAATCACTAACAGATATACACATATAAACACACAGTTACTAACAGACATACTCATACAAACACACAGTTACTAACATACAAACACACAATCACTTACAGTTATACTCATACAAACACAGAATCCCTAACAGACATACTCATACAAACACACAATCACTAACAGTTATACACATACAAACACAGTTACTAACAGACATATACATACAGACACACAATCACTAACAGACATACACATACAAACACACAATCACTAACAGTTATACACATACAAACACACAGTTACTAACAGACATACTCATACAAACACACAATCACTAACAGATATACACATATAAACACACAGTTACTAACAGACATACTCATACAAACACACAGTTACTAACAGACATACTCATACAAACACACAATCACTTACAGTTATACTCATACAAACACAGAATCCCTAACAGACATACTCATACAAACACACAATCACTAACATTTATACACATACAAACACAGTTACTAACAGACATACACATACAAACACACAATCACTAACAGACATACACATACAAACACACAATCACTAACAGTCATACACATACAAACACACAGTTACTAACAGACATACACATACAAACACACAATCACTAACAGATATACACATCTAAACACACAGTTACTAACATACATACACATACAAACATAATTAAAAACTAACATACACATACAAACATACAACCACAAACAGATATACACATACAAACACACAATCCCTAACACAGACATACCCTAACACTAACAGAGTTTATAAAGTCGTAATTGTAATAACGCTTTTCAACGGGTTTTCAATTTTAATATTTACAATTTAAAAATACATTTATTTTAAATTTGTCAAGATTATTTTTTTAAAGTAGTTATTAAAAGTTTGTTATATTTGTTATAAAAATAAATTTACTTTAAATTTTTCAAAACTAGTTGAAATTTAATGGGATTGAAATTTTATTATATTTATTTGCGTGGGTAATTCAATTTAACTTTTTTTTTTATGATTTGAATTATATGTTTTTGTTTTGAAAAAATCTTTGGTTTTCTTTGATGATGTCTATATATGTATACAACTACTGTAATAAGATGAAAGTCTGGGACAAGAACAACAGTCTAAAATTAAATTCTTGGTTATAATTTCATGGAAATAAATATTTTGAAGGGACTTTCTGGAATTTTTGAAGATTAACGGGTTATCAACGGCCATGAGGGGGCGCGGGAGGGGGGCCAAATCATAGGACTACCCCGGGCGTCCAAAATGGTTTCTACGACACTGTCTAACAGCCCTAGTTACTTATACTTGTCAATGTTTCACTGAAATAATTATTCAGAGCATAGTGATAGAATATAAGAACCTTGTAATACAATCCAAGAAATACTCGTATATACTACTTTGCAATTAGTAGTAATACAAATGATATCATTCAACTGATTATCAATAAGTCGATAATACTCCACTAGAGTGTATATTTTTTGTTATGAATTGTATATGTGGTAGTCGTCAGATTTGCCCCCCCCCCCCCCCCCCCCCCAAATCACCGATGAAAGTTGATGATAATCCGTTAACCTTCAAAAATTCCAGAAAGTCCCTTCAAAATATTTATTTTCATGGAATTAAAATCATGGATCTGATTTTAGTTTGTTGTTATTAGCCCTAGACTTTCATCTTATTACAGTACATCATCAGAGAAAATACATAACAATAGTTCAATACAAATAAAACAACAACAACAAAATCAATTGATTTCGAAGAAGTTTGATGTATATTGTTTACTTATGTCAATGTTGAGTGTTAGAATACTCCAGTCTTTGCTGCAAAAGACTGGAATTTCATTAGCTCTTATTGTAGTTACCAAAGCACATCTAGCCTAACCTGACTGACCTCCCGAAAAGGAATTGACTCATCATCTGCTGGCTAGCTTTATTCATTTTCAATAAACCTCCACAGTTTGTTTCCTTTACAGTAAATTTAAAAAAAAATTAGAAATGATAAAAAAAATCAACTTCTAAAAATTAAAGAATTTTTGGAATATTGTACGTCTCTTTAATTCTTATTTTGTTTAATATTAATTTTTGCTGTCCTCAATGTCTTCTTTTAAGCTGTTTTTTTTTTACAAACTCTATAAATTGGAAGACATTTACTAAAAAGTTTAAATTACAACCATATATCTCTGTAAAAGAAAGCATTCAGTTATTTATTATAAAACATTAAAATAACTTAATGTCAAACTCGTAAGATTTAGGTGTCGTTTGAGCAGAACTATTTATAAAAATAACCAATTAGGTAGAATGTTGTCTAGGAGTAGAGAATAGTTTTCATAAATAGACCGAGTTGACGCGATATCGTCCTGATCAGAACAGGCAGGAGGACCGTTTATTTCTGACATAGATCTCGCACTCTGGGGATATCTCCAGTGCTGACTAATTTTACCATCTTGACAGCAAAACAGACAAACATTTTTAAATAACTTGCTCTAACTTTAAAGGTAAAAACAATATAAGGGTATTGTGTATGCAATATCACATGTTTTTTTAGAGGCTACTTAATTATATGACTTGTAAACATAACATTTGAAAAAGCTTTGTAGAATACTACATCTTTATGCAACTAAGAATTGGAGATGAGTATATAGAATACTCCGGCGTATCGAATACGTATTCGATTCTCGGAGTCTGTATTCCTTTACTTTGAATACGACTACTTTCCAATACAATGCACTCATTCGGCTATCCAGTATCTTACATATCGAATCCTTTTTCCTGATTACTTTACACTCTCATTATTTATCCCATCACATACATATATTAACTTACAGCTTTCAACAATGTAAAATATTGTAAGCCAGAAATTTACTTGTAACATCGTTGGTAAAGAAATATATTATTGTTTAGGTACTGGCCTACTTATATTACACAACTTAATGTTAGGATTCATTTTTAATAGGTAAAAATGTTTTGTAAAAATATTGTGGTTGACAAAACTTCCTTAGATTTTCTCATAACAGAGAAAAAGAAACAGTAGAAAAAAAGACACTCAGTAGAGTAAACAAATATATTTATTTAATAGTGGTGGAATTTCTTAATAGAGTAGAAGGTACTCAAAATAGATATAAACAAAGTAGTGATGGTCAAACACCAGATGCAGGTCACTCGCAGTCTCAAGACTGAGGGCGGAATGAATAGGTATTTCCAGTCTCTGTTGCTGGTCGTTTGAGGCATTAGTGCAGGTGCTAAGCGAATCGTTCGTTATAATGGCGGGAAGAGAGGAATGAATAGGAGTTGGCGGGCGGTGGCTGACGTCGTAATCAGTGGTGAGGAGAAGGGAAAACGGGGTACTTGATAAGAACGAACCGATACGACTACATTGTATTAGTAACATAAGAGGCCGACGAATACGTTTCGAAGTACAGTCATGCCACGGTTTAACAAACTAAAACGGGGAAACACCGGTCAATATTCCCGATCATCCGAAGTTTCCGATACTAATGTATTTCAACTTTTTAATCAACTAAAACTTCTGTGATACTGTTAAGTTGATTCTTTTCTGCTTTTCTACAAGGTTTTCAGGTGCCACAGTTAAAAAAAAAATTGTTGAATATTTCACAAACAACTCACAAAGCAGGGTCAAAAAGGTTGAAAAACACTGACCAAACAGATACACGGATTCCGGCACAGTTGTAAACAAAGCTACAGAATTTGTCCATTGCTTCCGAAATCCGTTAAAGTGAGGTTCGTTAAATCGAGGTATTAGTGTATTCGAAAGTAGTCATTTTGGTATCAGAATCGAATATTCCACTACATCAGATACCTGGCTTTATTCGACTACTTCGAATTCGATGCACCCATCTCTACTAAGAATGCTATTTTTTTACTAACCTGCTGATAGTTATGTGTTTATGTGTTACACTGGAGCTTAGCAGAAAAAGATATCGATATTTGAACTGTTATTCGTCCTGAAAAGACAAGAAAAAGTTTATATTAATAGAAAGCTGTTGTCTTTAGGAAAGATCAAAAGTTTGATCAAACAAGAGAGATGTTCTCAGATGTGTGAATCATAAGCTCCCCCCTTTTCCGATATGCCTTCACTTTGTCGTTGTGTCTGGCTTTCCATGCCTGTGTATTTGTTCCTTCATGCCGTTGAACATTTTCTTATTCGAAAAATTCTTAATTTGTTTTAAGCACAATAGTTATCAGCAATAACGGTGCTATTGTTAGAGATCTCCTCCCCTCTCACTTCATCACTCTCTCTTTCTCATATATTCCTCCCTCCCCACCCACTCCTTCCTCAGGTTTCACTCTCGTCCCTCATGCCTCTCACTCTTCCATTGTGCCTTTTCTCCATGATTAAATAATAAATAAAAAAAAAGGCTAAGAAATATTATCCCATAAAGTAATACAGAATGGGATAGGAGCAGTAACTCCTATTGTTTGGAGGATAAAGTTATTGTATATAGAACAACCAATTTTTAGAGTAAAAATGTAATGAAATAGTCTCCACATATACAAATTAAATAGTCCAATCAACTCGTTCGAACAAGTAGTGTTCTTCATAAGGCATAAAAGAGTACTAAGTTTGTTTTAAACTTATTCATTACTTGTGCAATCTGTTACAGCGTGGTTTTTACTCATATTAGGTAATTTGAAAAATTATCCAGTAAACCTGATGAAAGACACTAAGTGTTCGAAACACTTTGCTAGTTTTCATATTGAACTTTTTTTTGTGTAAAGACGTAATTTTTGAAATTCCCCAATATTTTGAGGTGAAACGGATTTACGGACATAGTGCTGGGCTCCAAGATAAACCAGACTACCAACTAAAACACCCCCTTTTCTTCTAGGACACTAGCCTGGAACTTCTTCCACATTGCTTCAGGCTAGGCCATTCATTTCCTTACTTTAGAATTTATTATCCTAGCTCTTCTATCAGTCTTTTTTTCGTGGTGAGGATATTGTTTTTTTTTAGTTTATAGCCCTGAGGATGTCTTAAAATAAAGACGAAACGTTGGCAAAAAGGTGATTCCATATATTTACCCTGACCAAACTCCGAGAAGAAGAAAAAGTGTTTGTTATATATATAAAGTTCGTAAGATGGTTTGTTTGTTCACCCAAACAATTGGGTGAACACATTTTCTGTGGAGATAGAGATCTTAAATTATTATAATCTTTACTTTTGTTGTAATTGTCTTTCTTGTAGTTTTATTATATAATAACAAATCGTATTAGGGGATCAGGATAGTCGAATGGCTTGCGTACTCGCCTCGACTTTCTAGAATATTATTTAATAACATTCCTCATTAGGGGGCCATCGTAGCCTATAATATATAATAAACTATTACATTAGAGGTTAAAAATGAATAATTTTAGAAACAGACTTGAAAATAACTGTCAGATAAAATGTGAATGTTCAAAGTTAATATTATAAAGACACATTCCTTTCATTAATGTTATTTTATGTACGGAAAACAAATTGAATATTTCAAACTACAAGTTATCTTTGTTTTAAATATATTTGATTGTTTATATAACTTGAATTGATGTTTTATTTATTTATGTCATAAAATAAATGATTTTTATTTGCTAAATATACTTACTGTGTATATATCTTGAATCATGTTAAGAATACTATATCAAAAGCTTGGGCCATATAAGATCTGTTTCCTTGCCTTAATAACAAGAAACAACAATTAAAATTATCCCTGTCAATCATGTTCAGTGAATTTATTTCAATAACTATTACTATGATTTTTGAGTGACACAAAGGGTCACGGGTAGTCTTGTATTACATAAGTTTTAAAATATTTGCGGCGTAGTAACGTCAGTTGCACAAGTTTGAAAACAAAATGTTATATTTTTTTCAAATTATAGTAGAGACGTGCATCAAGGAATGAATGCATAATTGCAGCGAGTCGGCAGATCGTGGATGAATAGGTTTCTTTGTTCCATTCAGGGTACATGACCCGCACCTCTACGCTATCAGCATTTCAGGCGCTCCGCTTCCAACACTCTCATCTATCCACCATACTTATATACATATACAGTGGTACCTTCAAATACGAGTTTAATTCGTTCATAAACCGAACCCTTAAACCAATATAGTCGTATACTATGACGACTTTTCCTGGAAATTAATATATATATATATAATAAATATAAATATATATAAATAAGCTGAGCCTGCGTATGAACAATCACAGGGCGTCCGTTGGTCAGCGCAGAGACCTACCCATAGCTATCCATGCTAATTCCCATGACCTCCCTTTCAATGATTGTTTCAGGGTACAAATCCTCAAACAAATCCCCGAGTCTAATTCCCATGTCACCCTTAGAGCTTCCGAAGAGGCATTCATATGCCTCCTTGGGGCTCGTTCTCCTCCTGGTCTCAACCTGTACCGTTAATTATTTTTTATTTTATTATTATTATAATTATTATTATTATTATTTTATTATTATTATTATTATTTTTTTATTATTATTATTTATTTTTTATTAATATTATTTCGTATTTTATATATATATATTTTTTTATATATTTTTTATCTTGTTTTCTAAATAAATATTGGAGGGATTTCTATTTTTCCTCTCCTCCGCTGGGGAGCAGCATTGCGGTGGTTCCACGAGTTACTCTGGTGGCCAGTAGCAGTTTGCTTTTCAACGCGAGTACTTCGCACTTCTTCCCGATGACGACGGATGTCGAAATATCGAAGTGAGTTCTGTAGTGTCTTTCTGTGTTCTTTTCTATGTGTTAAAGTGTATATATAAATATATATTTATATAATATATTCCATATATATATAATATATTTCATATGTATAATATATTTCATATATATATACATGCTTTTCAAAACTGGATGTCTGTTTCCACTTGGTTCAATTTCGTCTTATATTTTTCCAAATTACGAAATTGAACCAAGTGGAAACAGACATACAGTTTTTAAAAGCATGTATTGAAGAAGGACTGCTCCCAACTTTTACAAATATATATATATTTCAAGTGTTTATGTGAAATAACAATCAATGATCGAACCACAATATGAAATGGGAAAACAAGACTAAGATCTTTCAACCGCAACAAGCGGTCTTCGTCAGAGTCAAAAACCTAACTGAGTTGTGTTTTTGACTCTGACGAAGACCAATTGTTACGGTTGAAAGATCTTAGTCTTGTTTTCCCATTTCATTTTGTGGTTTGATCATTGATAAATCTATATATATATATATATCATTCATTTACTTTAATATTCTTAATCTATTTATTCTCTATTAGTCCAGTTATACCGTTGACCTTTCAACTCTTTTATTCTAACCGCTTGTTTCTAGTTCATTATTGACCTTTGACCTTCTCTTTACATTAACCTGTACTATCCTTTTAATCTATTTATAGCAATGACTAAGCATGAGTCATCGATTTTAATTTAACATGTCACTTGGCCAACTCCTCTTCCAGTTGAACCCTGTTAGCAGGAGGTTAGTTCGTAGGATCGAATCTCTCAGTCTTAAGATAGTGAATGCCAAGACTGCGGTTAATTTTAATGATACCTGTTCAAAAGAAGATCTGCTGCCTATTTATACCATATATATATATATATATATATATATATATATATATATATATATTGTAAAAGACGAGCCAATCCCTGTTACGTATTACTTTGGGCACTTCTTATTGGTTGTGGGTGTTTATTCGTTGAACACGTTTCTCCTTAGCACACTCCGTCTGCTCGGCCGCCTCAGCCTTCACTCCGGGAGAGGGCTCGCAGTCCCTACTTAATTTTCCAATAGAGTTGGATGAAGGTCTTGGCGTCCTGGCTTGGAAGTGTACCTCGTCGAACACGGTGTTTACTATGGGCTTAGTGGATTTCATTAGATACTGGTTGTTGGTGTTTTCTGTAAATTCTATTGATGTGGGTGTATGTAGACCTTTTCCCCGTCGGTTTCTTAACACGCTTGGCTGCATCCGCCGTCCTTCCTGGAGAGGGCTCGCAGTCCCTACTTTAATTTCACAGAGGGCAGGAATGGCATAGGCGTCCTCGCGCAGAAGAGTTCCTCGTAAGAATCTGGTCCGGGCTATGGGCATTATGATTTGAAGTTGAAGTTGAGTGTGTGTGGCGTTTGTCATTAGACCCCTTTACTGCAGTGTTTTCTTGAAGAATGCGTGGCGCCTTCCTCGTGTCGTTGCAACGACACGAGGAAGGCGCCTCGCATTCTTCAAGAAAACACTGCAGTAAAGGGGTCTAATGACAAACGCCACACACACTCAACTTCAACTTCAATCATAATGCCCATAGCCCGGACCAGATTCTTACGAGGAACTCTTCTGCGCGAGGACGCCTATGCCATTCCTGCCCTCTGTGAAATTAAGTAGGGACTGCGAGCCCTCTCCAGGAAGGACGGCGGATGCAGCCAAGCGTGTTAAGAAACCGACGGGGAAAAGGTCTACATACACCCACATCAATAGAATTTACAGAAAACACCAACAACCAGTATCTAATGAAATCCACTAAGCCCATAGTAAACACCGTGTTCGACGAGGTACACTTCCAAGCCAGGACGCCAAGACCTTCATCCAACTCTATTGGAAAATTAAGTAGGGACTGCGAGCCCTCTCCCGGAGTGAAGGCTGAGGCGGCCGAGCAGACGGAGTGTGCTAAGGAGAAACGTGTTCAACGAATAAACACCCACAACCAATAAGAAGTGCCCAAAGTAATACGTAACAGGGATTGGCTCGTCTTTTACAATATCTAATCTGGCATTCAATCATATATATATATATATATTATATATATATATATATATATATAACTTTAACACATAGAAAAGAACACAGAAAGACACTACAGAACTCACTTCGATATTTCGACATCGTCGTCATCGGGAAGAAGTGCGAAGTACTCGCGTTGAGAAGCAAACTGCTACTGGCCACCAGAGTAACTCGTGGAACCACCGCAATGCTGCTCCCCAGCGGAGGAGAGGAAAAATAGAAATCCCTCCAATATTTATTTAGAAAACAAAGATAAAATATATATAAAAAATATATATAAAATACGAAATAATAATAATAAAAAATAAATAATAATAATAAAATAATAATAATAATAATAATAATAAAATAATAATAATAATAATAATAATAAAATAAAAAATAATTAACGGTACAGGTTGAGACCAGGAGGGGAACGAGCCCCAAGGAGGCATATGAATGCCTCTTCGGAAGCTCTAAGGGTGACATGGGAATTAGACTCGGGGATTTGTTTGAGGATTTGTACCCTGAAACAATCATTGAAAGGGAGGTCATGGGAATTAGCATGGATAGCTATGGGTAGGTCTCTGCGCTGACCAACGGATTATATATATATATATATATATATATATATAATATAACATTAAATTAAACAAAGCACGACACTGAAAAAAGAATTAAAAGAACACTTAGAGAATTCAGTATTTTGAACTGTTGTTCGTCATGAGGAGTAGACCAGAAGAGAGGAGAGATCGGAGCGCGAATCATATATATATATATATATATATATATAGTTATTTACTTGTTCTATCATCAATCCTGTTCCTTCCTTTACTTCTTTCCTCAGCAAACGTACCTACCCTATCGCTTACAAGACCTCTTTTACCTGGGGTAACTGCGTTTACCGTTTGGATTGCATCCAGTGTGATGCTTTTTATGTGGGTGTTGCTTCAACCAAGCTAAGCCTGCTTATTAATAATCACAGGTCGTCCGCTGGCAAACGCAGTGACCTTCCTGTTGCCACTCATGCCAGTTCTCACGGACTTAGTTTTAATGACTGTTTCCGTGTACAGGGTCTGAGACAGATAACTGGTAACATTTAGGAAGTCACCCTGAGAGCTTCAGAAGAAGCTCTTATTAGTCTTCTGGGGGGTAGATATGCTCTACCCTTAATGAAGTATAATTTAATAATTATTATTTATCCTTGAAAATGTTAAGTGTTGATCGAAACGTCGGAAACAGTGTAATTAATACCAAAAATAAATCATTCGGTGAATCGGTGTATATTTTACCCGAAAGATGGAAAAATTATATAATAAAATTAGAAAAACTAAGCAGAAAACGGACTAAGTTAAAAATAAGCATGTCATTCAATAAAAAATGAAATATGTAATAGGGACTCCAACTGTCAGGAAGAGCAATTTAATAAAATATGTTTGAAAGAAGGTCTGCTGCCCAAGTATATATATATATATATATGAATTAAACACCACAATAAACAACTATATATTAATTATAGTTGTGGTATACACCATTTATTGTGGTGTTTAATTCATATATTATATTAAGAGTTATTGTTGATTATTAATTTACATATATAAAAAGATTTTACATAAAAACAATCAATGAAATAACAATCAATGATCAAACCACAATAAGAAATGGGAAAACAAGACTAAGATCTTTCAACCATAACAAGCGGTCTTCGTCAGAGTCAAAAACCCAACTGAAACACTAGATGTAGAAAACATCTGGTGAGGGGTTGAGAAGAGTGGGAGGGAAGAGTGGTATTTTAAAAGGATGAAAGCGTAGGAAAGGACTAATGTCCAGAAAGGGATGTTTGGGGAAACAAAGGAGTCCAGTAAGAAAGAGTAAAAAACTATCCGCTAGGTGTCAACCCTCTTAGAAGAGGCTATAGCCCTCGTAACGAAAGTATCAAGTTTGAAGAGTTCGTTACTAATGTTTATAATATTTGATCTATTAAATTTAATTAAAGACGATTCAATAATATTTCTTAACAACATTAATTTTTCATAGGTAATAAATTTAGCTCCTGTCCAATCAATATGATGATATTTATTGTTTATATGCAAGAATAAGGCACTACTTTTTTCCTGTCTACTTACGTTGTGTTGGTGTTGTTTTACACGTGTCTTTAATGATTTACCAGTTTGACCAATATAAATTTTATGGCAATTTTTGCACGGAATTTTATAAATACCACATGTGTGGTACCATACCACACTATACCATAAGTGTGGGTGTGTGTGTGGTTCGTGCGGATATGTCACTCTGCCCGTATGGCTGTTATTGTTGGTGAAACAGACTGCCCTATAGAATCCAAGGTTAAGCTATTGGGTGGGACAAATTCAGCTGGCTGTTGACTGAGAACTCTGTTGCACCAGCTATTTATACAGGCGTCTGTAGCCACATCTTGCACAGTCAGAAATAGCAACTTCTTCACAACTAGGCCAATCTCGCCCATATTCTGCTTCCTCATTCCCACCAATTCTTCTCTCTATCGTAAATATGTTCCCCTCAACTCAACAATCTCCTCATTGGTCCAGGTCTTACAAACTAAACTAGTTTACTTATTTCGATGTTTAAATAACTATTTTAACAACTTTGTATTCGTTGATTACAAATCATGCTTTGCAGAATCATAATTAACAACGAGCATTAGCAGAATCTTAGCAACAGAGATAGAGAATTACAGCAGTACAGTTTTTAGTAGCATTCCAAGTAGTCAATTTATTGACAGTATTGACAATATGTGGAAGAGTCGTTATAGTTCGAGTTTGATTATTTTAAAAATATTCTAGATGACCACTTCAAAATAAAATATCTTACCAAAAAAACAAAAGGAAATGGAGTGGTCTACACTCAACTTTACTATAAGTAAACATAATATCAAACTCGTTAACAACCAACTGATGTTTTGTTTTATTTGATGACTATCCATATTCTAATCAATAATTATCGTTTGTTTTCATGTGGATATAATCATTGTATTAGTTACAAGAAACTTGACATCATTGATCAACCTGACATTTTATTAAAATTATGAAACCAAGGGCTTCAATCTCATCGTACTCGTACTTCAAAGACATACTTTTCATATCTCAATTATTGTAGCTAAATTTATCTTCAGGTTTTAAGTTCTTTAATGACCTTTATAAAAGTACATATAAAATTATCTCTTACTTCTTTATTTATCGGTTTTATATTACAAAAATCTTTACTTATTTTGAGGTGATTGACTGGAATACAATATAGTATGATTAAAAGGCTTCTACCTGAGAAGACAGAGAGTTTATGTTGTTTGTATGATGTCAAATACAGCTTTAAATCTTTTGGTTAAGTGCACAAATTCTGATTTTAAATGTTTGGGATATATATTTTATAATTTTCTCTTTGAATATACCCAACACACACGCACACAGCACACACACACACACACACACATCATTGAAAAAAAACCTCCAAAAAATGGAATTTTGGCGATCTCCAAACATTTATATCCGTATTTAGTTTAAGGCAGTTATCAGTGCATTGAGAGAACATCTCATATTTACACAGTATAGCACGTATTGTTGAAATTATAACGAGCAAACAAATCGATTCTTTGAAATTATTGAAAATAAAATAAAAATTATGAAAATAAAAACCATAATATGTGATTCAACTCGGCTTATATTAATAAAAAAATGTATAAGAATTGTTAAAACTATAAGAGATAGGTCTGCTGTGGTTGCGATGTATTCAGTTTTAAGCAAGGAGAGTTGTGGTGCTTGAGGCTGCATTAATGATCTCGTCAGCTCGGAGCTGTAACATCGTAAAGTGTTGCGTGCCTCCATCGCTAGGTCACCTCTGACTAAAGTCCTTTTCGTCACAACACTTAGTCTCATTCTATTCCTCAACTTTCCACTGTTTTGAATTTCATTCAACGCTTCACTATCAAATATAGCAATTTTCATTTTAGATATCCTATCAATATATATTCACAAAGGTATAAATTTTATTCAACATTTCCTCCGCTTAGATATTCACATCGTATTGTTGTTTCCATTACAGATTTTATAGTATTATTTGACGTTCAAGTCCTTTAATTCAGCATTTTCCACATTGGTATTCAGAACATCGTATTGTTGTTTCCATTACAGATTTCATACTATTATTTGACATTAAAGTCCTTTCATTCAGCATTTTCCACATTGGTATTCAGAACATCGTATTGTTGTTTCCGTTACAGATTTCATAGTATTATTTGACATTAAAGTCCTTTCATTCAGCATTTTTTCACATTAGTATTCAGAACATCGTATTGTTGTTTCCGTTACAGATTTTATAGTATTATTTGACGTTCAAGTCTTTTAATTCAGCATTTTTTCACATTAGTATTCAGAACATCGTATTGTTGTTTCCGTTACAGATTTTATAGTATTATTTGACATTAAAGTCCTTTCATTCAGCATTTTTCCACATTGGTATTCAGAACATCGTATTGTTGTTTCCGTTACAGATTTCAAAGTAGCACTTGTCGTTCAAGTTCTTTCATTCAGCATTTTTCCACATGGTATTAAAACATCGTATTGTTGTTTCCATTACAGATTTTATAGTACTATTTGACGTTCAAGTCCTTTAATTCAGCATTTTTCCACATTGGTATTCAGAACATTGTATTGTTGTTTCCGTTACAGATTTCATAGTATTATTTGACATTAAAGTCCTTTCATTCAGCATTTTTTCACATTAGTATTCGGAACATCGTATTGTTGTTTCCGTTACAGATTTTATAGTATTATTTGACATTAAAGTCCTTTCATTCAGCATTTTTTCACATTAGTATTCAGAACATCGTATTGTTGTTTCCGTTACAGATTTTATAGTATTTATTTGACATTAAAGTCCTTTCATTCAGCATTTTTTCACATTGTATTCAGAATATCGTATTGTTGTTTCCGTTACAGATTTTATAGTATTATTTGACATTAAAGTCCTTTCATTCAGCATTTTTTCACATTAGTATTCAGAACATCGTATTGTTGTTTCCGTTACAGATTTTATAGTATTATTTGACATTAAAGTCCTTTCATTCAGCATTTTTTCACATTAGTATTCAGAACATCGTATTGTTGTTTCCGTTACAGATTTTATAGCATTATTTGACATTAAAGTCCTTTCATTCAGCATTTTTCCACATTGGTATTCAGAACATCGTATTGTTGTTTCCGTTACAGATTTCAAAGTAGCACTTGTCGTTCAAGTTCTTTCATTCAGCATTTTTCCACATGGTATTAAAACATCGTATTGTTGTTTCCATTACAGATTTTATAGTACTATTTGACGTTCAAGTCCTTTAATTCAGCATTTTCCACATTGGTATTCAGAACATCGTATTGTTGTTTCCGTTACAGATTTCATAGTATTATTTGATATTAAAGTCCTTTCATTCAGCATTTTTTCACATTAGTATTCAGAACATCGTATTGTTGTTTCCGTTACAGATTTTATAGTATTATTTGACATTAAAGTCCTTTCATTCAGCATTTTTCCACATTGGTATTCAGAACATCGTATTGTTGTTTCCGTTTCAGATTTCATAGTATTATTTGACATTAAAGTCCTTTCATTTAGCATTTTTCCACATTGGTATTCAGAACATCGTATTGTTGTTTCCGTTACAGATTTTATAGTATTATTTGACGTTCAAGTCTTTTAATTCAGCATTTTCCACATTGGTATTCAGAACATCGTATTGTTGTTTCCGTTACAGATTTTATAGTATTATTTGACGTTCAAGTCTTTTAATTCAGCATTTTCCACATTGGTATTCAGAACATCGTATTGTTGTTTCCGTTACAGATTTTATAGTATTATTTGACATTAAAGTCCTTTCATTCAGCATTTTTTCACATTGGTATTCAGAACATCGTATTGTTGTTACAATTATAGATATCATACCAATATTTATTTCTAAAATTCATTTCATTCAACATTTCCTCACGTGAATATTCTCAACCTCTTATTGTTGTTACCATTATAGATAGCATATCAACGCTTCATTCTTCTTTTAACTCAGGTACTACAGGACAAGATTCTAAACTTTAATATTCAGAACTAAAGGCAAGAACCTTAGCGGTTAGATAAAAATTGATTCACTTTATTAAATAGCATGGATTATTTCTTTTGTTCTTGCTCTTGAATAATAAGGCTGGATTGTATATGAAGGCCTGTCAAATAGAGGCAAATCTCATTCGTATCACTGAGTGAGAATAAAATTCTTTAAATTAAATTAATTTATCATTTATTGAATGTAATAATAATAATAATTTTTATATTATAATTATTATATATAATATAATAATATATTATTATTTTATAGCATCTACCTCAGTTCATTCCAGCTGTCGTAAACAGTTTGACTGATGCTCGTGTATCTTTCTTTAACTGTTAAACAAGAAAACATATTTACTGGAAAGAAGGTTTAAGCTAATAAGTGTGTAGGACTTGAGCTTTTCAATGTTATTCGTAGTTTCCGTAGAGGGCCAAAGAAAAGTCTGATGCTACAGGGCATTCCCTGGCAGTCTGAATTCCTCAGGCAGTCTAAATGCCTAGGAATTCATCCTAGGCGCAATATATACTTTTTTTTGTATAAGCTGAGCTTGGTCTATACACAGATCTATCTAGTTTATACCTAAATCATCTCTGATTGTAGACCTTTATCAAAGCAGGTTGAAGAATAGGATATGGGTACCACTACATTTCTGACTGCATTACAACCAAAGCGTTGCTTGTCTTCCTTCAGCGGGGTATACTGAGTTAAGAGCACCTGAATTAGCACAATCAATGGATTAGTAGAATTTACTCAACTGCAGTATGGGACCAGGGTGGCCCAGTAGCTTGCATGCTCACCTCCAGACTGAGAGATCCCAGGTTCTCACTCTATCCTTGATTTTTTCTCGCAGGAGGTAAAAGAATACCTCAGAGTATGTTATACCTCAGAGAGGATGTTAAGCAGTCGGCTTCAACCTGTACGATATCAGGTTATAGTTTTTTTCTAAATACACTTGAGTTAAGCAAAATTTAGAAATCTTAATATAAAATCAATCCGGGATGTGACCACCCATTACTAAACTGGGTACCATATAATAAATGAACCACACTTCCATCTCCAAATCAGAACAAAAAGGGAAAGCCTAAAAGAACAAATGTTGTGACGGTTTTTCTTCTTTTCTAGCAATCGAACAAACTTGTAGAGAGGCTTCAACTGACGCGCTCCAGTTCGGCTTTCAAGCCTGTTTATATGCTGTTCTAGTACTAGTGGATATAGCTTAATTGTTGATTCCTAACGTATCATTCTTTTTTAGTGTATTTCAATTAAACAAAATTCATTCATTTTGGTTTTGAGTCTAAAACACGTTTAGACTAAACACGTTTTAAACACGTTTTCAGAGCTGAATAGAATCATACAGCATACTGCACGAATAACTATCTAACAGACAATTCAAAATGCGGTTTTTGCTTCCTAGTGAAATGTGTGTGCATAGTGATATTGTCATAATAGAATTTTATTCATTTAATTCATGTATAACACAATGTATATGTTATTATATCTAAAATGATAACAATAATCTACAATTGGAATCTAAAGTAAATTATTTGAAGTTAAATAGAATAAAGAGGGTCTCGCTTGAACAATTTCTCGATTTAGCCAGGCATATGGAAGTCAGAAAGAACCCTTGTCTGATGCTAAAATTAACGATAATACGACATGCTTGAGATTAGTTCTGACAATTACTCCAGATGGTCTCAACGACCGTATGGCAGCATACGGGCCCATAATACAGTGCTACTATAGGGGAATGCACATTCCAAGTTTTAAATAAAACGTTTCATGATTTAAACAAAATTGAATTAATTCAGGATTTATATATTTTAATATTTATCTAACTGGAATAAAGAAAAGACGTTTCTTTTGTTAATTAAATGCTCTGATGATTTGATTATATTGTGACTGCAAAGAAATTGTTTAATGTAAATTGTAAGAGTTTGTTGTTCATATATAAGAATTATATATTGTATATATACGTTTGAATTATATATATATACACGTTACACGTGAATCACAAACACACTTACTGTCTCTAATTTTTGGTTGAGCCGTCATCAGGAGAGTTGAGACCCACGGAGACGGCTTGATCTCCCTATCTCAACTCTCGTGATGACGGTTCAACCGAAAATTAGAGGCAGTAAGTGTGTTTGTTTCTTAGTTCTGTGTTTGTGATTCACCATGAAACGTTTGTTGTTCTTTTGGATCGTTTTCCTGTTTACAATATATATATATAAAATTTAATAAAATTATATTTTTATTTTATTTAATTAAATTTTATTTTAAAAGAATAATAATCAAAAAACACTTGTATAATAATTTAATTTACCAAATAAAACAATTTTAAACAATGCCGGCCTTTTTCAAGTCAAAAAGTGAATTTTTTTTTATTGACGAAATTTTTGAATTTCTTATTTGTTTTTTTTATTGTTGTTTAACTTGATGTTATTAAGGGTTTTGTAAATTCTTTTTATTTATATATTTAAATTAATTATTATATAAAGATTCAGATAAACACGAGAAGTACATCAATGATCAAACTACAATTAAATGGGAAAAAATTGGGTTTTTGACTTTGACGAAGACCCTTGTTAAGGCAGAAAGATTTAGTCTTGTTTTCCATTTCATAGTGGTGTGACCTTGGTTGTTATTTCAGTTTTAGTGAATCTTGTTATTATGTTTTTATTAATATTAAAGATTAATTTAAATTAAAAAAACCCGTTTGAAAAGTTGTTTCAAGGTTGTCTTTTCCGATAAATTACCCGGGTTGGCATTTTTTTAATTTAAATTAATCTTTTATTAATTTATTAATAAAATTAAAATTATCACGTTTGATAGAAAGGTGGCAAGGGTTCGGAATTTTCCAGGATTAAAAATTAAACTT
>JAPFBL010000504.1:0-87500 GCA_026182355.1 Hermatobates lingyangjiaoensis
TAGGGGTTGTTTCTGGCAAGCGTGCCAAACATGGCAAGCCTGTTACTTGTTTATGGTATGCGTGCCAAACATGGTACAGTAGTAGCGTGTTTCAGGCTCGCTGCCAAACATGAAACGCCAGTTGTTTGATTCTGGCAGGCGTGCCAAACATGGTACGCCAGATTGCTTGCTCCTAGAACGAGTACCATACATAACAGGCCAGTCGCTTGTTTCTGGCATGCGTGCCAAACATGGTACGCCAGATTGCTTGCTCCTAGCACGAGTACCATACATAACAGGTCAGTCCCTTGTTTCTGGCATGCGTGCCAAACATGGTACGCCAGTTGCTTGATTTGGCACGGGTGCCAAACATGGTACGCCAATTGCTTGTTTTAGCCAGCCTATATAAAGGCTTTTTCTTGTTCCTGGCATGCGTGCCAAACATGGTCCGTCAGTTGCTTGTTTCTGGCACGCGTACCAAACATGTCACACCTGTTGCTTGTTCTGGCATGCGTGCCAAACTGGTACGCCAGGTGATTGTCTATGGCACGTAAAGCCCTCTCTTGTAATCCTCCATTTAACAACATTTTCTCAGCAGGCTACTTTTTTCTCAGATAAATAAATAATTTTACATTATAAAATACCACAGACTGACAATAAAAAATAAAATAATACATGAATTATTTTAATAATTTGATAGATTAACACATTTATCATAACATTTTTAATAGATAATATATTGATATTTATTTGTAAATATCAAGAATTATATTAAATTAATGTAAAATTTCTTTTTAATTGATAATATCTTGATATTTTGAAATTTTGAATTGATTGAAATTTTTAATAGATAAATCATTGATATTTTTTTTGTAAATATCAAGAATTATCATCAAATTAATGTAAAATTTGATTTAATTGTTATAATAATTCATTAACAATTGCAATAGATAAATAGACTTGACTTTACAAAGAATTTCAGTAAACATGAATAGTCAGATAACTTTTAAATGAAATATGTTTAGAGTTTAATTTTATTAAGTTATACTATTCCGAATAGTTAATCGAAAGTATAATATGTTAATTACATACCTTTTATTTTTTATGAAATAGATTACTATATTTTTTTGTATAATAATTATATAAGAAACACTGTTAGAAGGGTTAAGGGTTCATATTAATAAGAAATAATTTAGATAGCATTGATTAGTTCATGAATAGACATGAATATTCAGGAAACTTTTAAAAGAAATAGGTTTAGAGTTGACTTTTATTAATTTATATTTTTTTGAGTAATTAATTTAAGTATAGATTGATTACGCATTATTTTATTTATTTTAAGAATGAGTTTAATACATTTATTTGTATATTAGATTAATGTTTATATATGAAACACTGAAAGAATGGGACTATTTTAAAATGAAATAATTTAGATGGCATTGATTAGAGAGAGATGGTAGGGCTGAGTCATTCTATAAAGGCGCTAATTCATTCCTAGTTTAATTCTCCGCGTCCTTTCTAGCACCTTTAAACCATTTTAATGTATCATCCAGTTAATTACTTAAATAATACTTCAAACAGTAAGTAAAAATTCCCCTTCTTAACTTATTTTTGTATTGTTAATGATTAAGTTTTTGTGCAAGGTTTTCTATTGGACGTATATGTTTTCTTTTGAATGTTACAAACCTTTGTTACTGTTTAGATAGTGTTTCGAACGTGAATAAATGTATTTTTCATCATTATATACTGCATCCTTTGCTGCTCGGGTGAATTTCTAAAAAGAATGTTGATTCGAAGGTAGTGCAATCAGTTATTATGGGGTATTTACTCATTGTAGGGTAAAACCTTAGGTTCACCCTTAGGTATGTACTCTCTTACTTATTTTATTTTGTACCATTTACTTTATACTCTCTGATGACATTGTAATTTTATTTAGTTAATGCCTGAAGAAGAACACTATGTGTTCGAAACTAGTTGTTTATACTATTCAATTTCTATATGTGGAGACTATTTCATTTGATTTTAACCTACAAAAAGAATGTCGAATTTTTATCAAAGATTTCTTTAGTTTTGGAACGAACTCACAAAAAGTTTTGCCCATTTTTGTTATAGTGAATAGTACTATAGTAGGTTACTTGTGTTTTATACTGAAATTAATGACTTTGAGGTCAGAATGACTAACATGTTAGTGTAGTAATGTGGATTCTCAACATGTAAAGGGTTCAAGATGCTTAAACAGTGATGGCTCAATGGAAAGCTGTAGGATTTCTCGGGTTCATGTTATTGAAGTGGACCATGTAAACTTTGAGCAAGTAACTATTATTTTAACTAAAGGCTTTAGCTATCTTCCCTCAGTTTGTTGAAGAAAACCGAATATTTTGTAGTTGACTGTGGATATAAAAAGGTTTAAAAAAAAATTGAGCAAAAATTACTTTTATTTTTGTTTAAACTAGTATTTAGTAGTATTATTTCTACAAATTTGATAAATGTTTTATTTTAGACTAAATTGAATATTTTTTTCAAATATCATCTAAACAGAAGGAAATTTATATTTTATGCTTTTCTGTTATCTCAAAAATGAGGAACATAATGTACAGACATACAGATGTATGTATGTATGTACATACAGATGCTTGAAAGTGGAACATATAATTACAATATGATGAACAATATTAATTGTTTGATATTTTGTCCTAACTTACCGTTTCATTTTTCAACAATATTAATTTTATTACAGGAGGAGATCTTTAGTCTTAACAATCGCCAATTGGTTAGTTAGTCTCGTCTAGGTCTACTAGGGATGGTTTAAAAAACTCTATTATTTACCTTTAATGCCAAGTATAGTATTTTTTTTATTAATATTACCTTCTTATTAGTGTTATTTATGGAGTTGTAAAAGATCATTTTAGAATAGAATTTAAAAGATAAGTACCAGGCTGCCTTTCTGTTATTTATTTTACAGCATCTCAAAAAAATGAGGAATGAAATATATATTTTCATCTGGCAAAAAAAAAAGATTTGTTTTTCTAAAGCGAAAATGTAGGCAATATGTATTTTAATAATGTTTGCTGTGCTATACAATTATTGTATGAGTTACCAACGTGATTTACAAACTCATAAAGGGTTCCAAGAGTAATATATAGTAATTCTGGGGATCTGTGGTACGCAGTGTGTGTGTGTGTGGGGGGGGGGGGGGCATTTAATATATATATATATATATTGATATAGCTTCTCGACCACTGATTTATCAAGTTCACAGAAGGGGTTCTAGAGATTTTGGTCATAAAGAAAATTCAGCTCCTGATTATACGCTGACGTTTGTCCTAAAATTGTTTCGCATTTTTAAGGTTTGTTTTTTGAAAATTAGTGACTTAAAAATTACAAAGTAAACTTAATTTATTTTCAAACAGCTTCAATGCCAAATTTTTGCTCTTCTAATTGCGAGCAGGTATTCATAACAGATGAAGACCTTCTGTAAATATTGATGTCTGCCTAGAACAAGGTTATCATAGAGCTGAATATATAATTAGTGTTTTTCTCAAAAACAAGCCATTCAAGAAAATGCAACAGCAAATGTTGAGGCATTTCATTTGACCAGAAACAAGTTGGAACTAGAGTATCGATCAAAGGATGTTAGAATTTCTATCTGAGTACCAATCCTCGAAACCTTACTTTCTGTATCCTATTGTTTGTTCTGACTGATATAATGAAAGCCAGAGCATTTTCATTTCTTTTTTTTTCCTGATAGAAGCACATATTTTTTATTGATTGCATCATCGTGTTTATTGTATTATTTATATATATATAGATGTATATGTATGTGATAAACCTATTTTACCAAACGGTTGATGTATTATTAAAAGTGTTATACCTATATTGACGTCCAAACCGAAGAGAGAAATAAAAAAAAAGACATAATCTTTTAGCTGAAACATACTGATCAGTATCAGTTTGAATCCGACGAATACAGCGTATTTCAGTGGAAAGATCTTAGTCTTTTTTCTAATTTCTGTCTGTTGTTTGGATGTTGATTTTTTATTTCATATGTTTATTGTGAAATCTTGTTTATATGTATATATATAATCATTATTTATATATTTGAAGTTCATACATCATAACGACAAATATATTATGACTTAAGGAGTTATCAATAACTATAAGAATATTTAAATATCTGGTAAAATGCTTTTAAATGTTATATTGATTTTATTATAGCTCTTTTAAATGTGATTTTTTTCTTTATTTATTTAAAATTTGTTGAATGTTTATAAAGCTATGTTGTTTTCTGTAAAAAAAATGTATTTTGCCATTCAAGTTATGAAATAATGGAGTTGCTTGGTTGTTTGATTTTTTTTATTTATTTATTTCAAAATAATCGTACAGAATAATATTTTAATTTAGAAGAATTGATTATAGGGAGGTTTCACTTATGATCAAATAGCTTTCAAAAGAGTGTACGATGAAGGAGATTAGGAACCACTTGTTATCAACTAAGGAATTTATATGTAATTATTTAAAGAGTGTTAGTGGCTTGTTGTTAGAACTCTACTCTTAAATAGAAACATGACTGGAATTCTTTAAGTCTGTTGAAATTGTCGATATGCTTAAATCAATAAATGAAACTCTAGTGAAATTTTATTCTGGTATTTATTTATTAATAGCTAGAGCAGTGTTTCTCACACTTTTTTATTTCAGGGCGAACCTATGAAATAACCAAAGCCATGGCGACGATCAATGATTTTAATATAGAAATTTTAGTACTGAAATTTGAAAATAGGAAAATGATAGGAAATTAAAAATATTTTTGCGAGAGATTGAGTGAGAGAGAGAGAGAGATCAGTAACAAATGTTTTATATCATGTAATATCTTGTGTGGGCATGTTTCAACAAAGAATTTAAAAAAAAAATTGTTTATATCCCATAGAAAAGGAAAAGAGAAGCATCCATTGCAGTTTAAGATGAAAGAAATTTGCTTTCTTATTGAAAATATCAAGTGGAGGAGACTTGACTCAGTCTTGGTACTACATATGTACTTGGTGTTTCTAAAAACAAAAGGAATCAAATTTTTAAAATATAAATCTGTTATACAAATTTAATTTTTGATTATCTTGGGGCTTTCACCTGGCTACCATCCAGGGAGCACTGTTTAAGAAGCACTGTGCTAAAGACTAACATGATTGATTTCTTTTGTAGGGAATTGCTGTTGGACAAGAATCTGATTCGAACTCTTCCATTTGAACTAGGAAAGCTGTTTCAATTGCAAGTACTTGGGATCGAAGGAAACCCTCTGAACAGGGAGTGTTTTAAACTGTGCAAGGAATCCTGCCAGAAACTTATCTCCTACCTCCTAGACAGTCTTCAAGGTGAGTCAGTCTTAGCTTCTTACTTTTTATCTTTGCTTGAAATCACCACTGCTTTAGCTTTCAGTGTGTAACTTATACTTTAGCGGCAGGATTTCAACATCTCGCTACTGGAGGGATATTTTTATGTGTTTTACTATTATTATTTTGGGCTTCAGAGTTTAGTTAAGAAATTCTAAAAAAAAAAAAATAAAATAGCTCTTTCCGTGAAACTGAATTTCAAATTTTCTCATTATATTCAAAGGTTCTTAATATTTATCATCCCTGTAATTATGACCAAAACATGTTCATGGTTCTTAATATAGATCATGCACTCAAAATTGTTACCAAAATTCCTGCCTTAGCTTTCCATGTGTATCTTACACTTTAGGGGCGGGATTTCAACTTTTGACTGCTGGAGTGTTTATGTTTATCTATTCTAACATTATTATTTTGGGCTTTAAAAATTTAGTTAAGAAATTCTAAAAAAAATAGCTCTTTTCGTGAAACTGAATTCAAAATTTTCTCACCTTCAAAGGTTGTCTTTATATTGATTATGCACTCAAAATTGTTACCAAAATTCATGCCTTAGCTTTCCATGTGTATCTTACACTTTAGGGGCGGGATTTCAACATTGGACTGCTGGAGTGTTTATGTTTATCTATTCTAACATTATTATTTTGGGCTTTAAAAATTTAGTTCAGACATTCTAAAAAAAAATGAGACCTTTTAGCGAAACTGAATTCAAAATTTCTCCTATTCAAAGGTTCTTAATATTTATCATCCCTGAAATTATGACTACAACTTGTCCAAATTTTCTTAATATTGATCATGCACTTAAAATTATGACCAAAATTCTTCAAAGGTTCTTGAAATGGTTAATGTGCTTAAAACTATAATAAATCTTCACATTCTTCACTTATAATTATAATCAAAACTTGTTCAATGGTTCTTAACATTCATCATGTACTCAAAATTGTGAGCAAAATTCCTACTTTAGCTTTCCATTTGTATCCTACACTTTAGTTTCATGATTTCAACATTTGACTGCTGGAGTGTTTATGTTTATCTATGCTAACATTATTATTTTGGGTTATTATTATTATTAACCCTAATAATGTTGGCTTTTTAGGTCTTTTGCAGTCTTTTAGAGATGGTTTAAAATGATTTTTTAAGGAACAATCTTATCTTTTTATATCTAATTTTATTATTTATTATACTTCTCCAATTTTTATGCTTTTTCTTTCTTTTTTTTTATGAAAAAGAAAGAAAAGAAAAAGAAACTTTTCGGATTTTCTCATTATATTATCAGTCAAAGAAGGATTCTTTGTTCAAAGGTTCGTAATATTTATCATTCTTATAATTATGATCAAAACTTGTTCAAAGGTTCTTAACATTGGTCATGTACTCAAAATTATTACCAAAATTCTTCAAAGTTTCTTGAAATGGAGTATGTGCTTTAATAGAACTGTAGCCAGAATTCTTCAAAGGTTTTTGAAATGTTTGATGTGTTTTAAACTGGATTAGCTAGAACCTATTGGATATCGGCCTATTGCTTTCTTGTGATCAGAGAGGCTGCTCTCTCGGAATCTGAGGGCCGTCTTCCCTTATTCCAGGGGTGGGCAAACTACGGCCTGCTGGCCACATCCGGCCCTTTGGTCTTTTGAATCCGGCCCACCGAAGATTGGTACATGATTAAGGTTTGATGTGAATAATTGTATTAATTTTATTTTGACTCGCAATGAAGTGCATTTCAACATCAGGTGGTGCAGTATCACACTTTCAGCTTTCGTTCTTCTTTTGCTGGTCAGATTATTTAAATGTGATAAATACTAAAAAAAAACTTAAAGATCCCAGATGGGTGATGAATATCTCAGATCTGTTCTTAGAATTGTCCCAGACTTCGATGCTATATTTAAAATTTTTTATCAACTATACTGTTCTCATTATAAGAGTATGTTTATACTTCAATGACTTTTTTTTTGTTTTTGTTTAGTACGTACTGCTAACTAATGCTGTTTTTTATACTGTATCTTGCGCTTAAATGGCCCACCTGTCAGATTTTGAAATCAATGTGGCCCACCTGTCAGATTTTGAAATCAATGTGGCCCACCTGTCAAATTTTAAAGTTAATGTGACCCGCGCGTCAAAATAATTGCTCACCCCTACCTTATTCAGAAGTCTCAGGGAGATACGAGTTAGGCTATTTATGTGGTAAACCGTGTTGCAGCTACCCTCCAAATGTCCACATATTTCACTTATGTTTCTGGAGGACGTACTATTATTAGTAATTCTAATTTCATAACTTTTAGCATAGGGGTGGGATAAATAAATATGATTCTGCAGAAAACAATTGAACTGGTTATTGAAAGTCAGCTTAGGACATAAAAAGTAAAAATTGTGCTTCCTTAGTTACCTGAGCCTATGATATCTTATATCTATTTTGTAATTATTCTATACTTGGTATATCCAAGTTCGAACATACTCTATACTGATTGGTTTAATTAAACCAATGGTTTATATTAAACACTCATAAAAAATACTAGAGGTAAGATCCTAAGTCAGAGGCCGACCCGAGCCGAATTCGGGACGGGTTGGGCCCATAATTTCAATTATTACGTTCGGGTCGAGCCCGGACTTCTTTCTCGCTAATTTTTTTTTATATTTATATCTTATGTATACTATCTTGTACATAATCTGTATTATGTAACTTATCTTATGTATATTATCTGTATAAAACAGATGACCGAGATTGGCTTGGCTGGTGGAGAATAACCTATATATACCCTATATATCAATGATCAAACCACAATAAGATATGAGAAAACAAGACTAAGATCTTTCAACCGTAACAAGCGGTCTTCGTCAGAGTCAAAAACCCAACTCAACCACAGTTGGGTTTTTGACTCTGACGAAGACCGCTTGTTACGGTTGAAAGATCTTAGTCTTTTTTTCCCATTTCTTATTGTGGTTTGATCATTGATTGTTGTTTCACGTGTTTATGTGAAATCTTTTTACCCTATATATATCGGACTCGGGCCAAGTCGGACTTTAAATCCACGTGCCTGGGTCGGGTAGGGCTGGATTTTTTAGGCCTGATACAAAATATTTCAAAGTTACACACACTGTATATATGTACGAATACACATCAAAAACACTAATATCATTGTACCTTTAGCAATTCTTACAAGAATCTCCGAAATTGAAACATCTGGTAAAAAGGAAATATATTATTATAAGTACCATAAAAAAATACATTCTCTTACCTCGTAGTTATCTGCATACCTAGATTGTTTCTGAATTAGTCCACCATCAAGAGCAAACTGCATTTATTTTGGGCTATCCTCTATTTATACCTTTTCTTGTGATGATTATATCTTCCTTCATAGTGGACATTATCGTATTTCATCTAGAGTATTAACTTTATTTCATTAATTGGAATATACTTTTTAATTAGTCCTGATTGATTTTTGATCCATTGATTGTTCCTGTCTCTAAAATAATAATAAAATAATAAAAGTTATTTAGCTTTTTATTCAAATTTATTTTACTATTTTACTTAAATTTTGTCTTACTTTTTTGTCTTTCCTACATTTTGGCACTTTTTTTTTACTTGTTAAATACTCCCCTCCTATTTCTCTCTTATTATACTGATGCTATTGTTTTATGAAGTATCTTTTAATGGCATTCAGCCTCTGTTAGTTTCATAGCCTTGATTCTTCTCTTACTGACGATGTCTGTCGAAGTATAGAAGTGAGATTTGTAATTCTCTAACATATCATGCATTGCAATGTGCACCGAGAAAGCTTCTTAGATTAGAATTGATTGTAGTTTTGTGCAGTTTGTTGGTTTATCTGCTGCTTCAATGTCTAGGTGTTAATTGTAAAATGCACGGAAACAAGCAGTAAATCTAGCTCAGTGCAAGGTTACCTTCTGTATTTAGATACTTACTGCTGCCTTAATCAATAAAAATAGCTTTTAAACAATTTTTTATATGTGTAAAGGTAATGTTTTATTATTTGTACTAGCTAAAAAGTATTTAAGTTATATAGGTTAGGTTGCAGGAACAGTCCCACAAGGGAACACACATAGTCCGAGGATTGGCCCTTTATGATACCACACAATGAAGATTGATTCTACGTTGAGAGTCTTAAATTTTGCCTAACTTGGGTATATTTAGAGAGTACCTGACACTTTATAGGCTCTGGGCCTGTGGATTAACATCTTCCCCTAGGGACGATATGATCAAATTTATTCACCTCTTTCCTGAATAGATCAAATGACCAGAGTGGGTATTGAACTCCGGACCTATCAGTCCAAGAGGTGAGCACATTACACTATGCCAAGTTTTCCAAACTGGGAGGCGTGGACTAGTCTAAAGGGAAAAGCGAAAATTAGTCACAGTGAACAATTTTCCAAATTACTGCTCAAGTTTTCTGTCTAAAAAAATGATTTTCTTCCTTGGCTGCAATGAATCCAAATATCGAGCTAGATTAGTTGTAGATAAAGAGCTACGAGTAGTTAAATAAACACCAAGATTTGATAAACTTTTTGCTATTAGACAAGCACATCCATCTCATTAAAAACAATAATAAAATATCGTTTTCCATTAGTTTGTATGAATAAATTTTATATGAGTAAAAATGTTTGTGTTTTTATTTTATGAAATCTTCAAGGGGGGGGGGGGGGGCTCCAAATGAATAAATCTTTTTAAGGGAGGCGTAGTAACATCAAGTTTGGAAACCACTGCTCTATGCTAACATAACCCCTATTTAGTTATATAACTTGAACTTAAAACTGTTCTGATGTAGGAAAATCCAAAGAGGGCTTCTAAAACAATCCCTTGAACCATTCATACATTAATGAACAAAAAATTAATTCCATTATTGCGTTTTTTGTTTGTTTTTAAGGAGAATCTTTTAATATCCTGATGATGACTAATAAATAATTGAAACATTTCTGTTGGATGTGTAATATATTGTGTATATTGTTGCTAGATAATGAAAATGTTATTTAAGAAGGTTGATATGTAATAAACTATGAGTAATGTGATATTTTTAATAATTTGTTGTCTAACTGTAAATGTTGTTTTATTAAAATTATATAAAGAATAAATCCATATAGGACAGTTAACTTTTCACTGTATCGACCTTTTTGGTCTTGTTGGTGAAGAAATAACTAAAAGGAACTTTTTTTAGTTTACAAATAGAAATTATAAAATAAGCACTTAGAGAAACTTTTTGTCGATTGAAATAGAAAAAATGTATAAACGAATAACGAAAGTTTTGAAATAAATAAATTATATAAAAAGCAAGTAACATAAAAATCTTAAGTATAAAACAAAAAATAGTAAAATAAAAAACAAGTGAAATAAATAAAATAAGTAAAATAAAAATCATAACCAAATTGCTACATAACGTAAAGTAAAAATTTTAATTTTTAATTTGAAATGAAACCTAAAATGGGTCAACTTTCTGCAGTTTGACCCATTTTCTGGAAATTAATTTAATTTTTAATTTACTGTGGGACGCAATTTAGTTATGATTTTTATTTATTTACCTGTTTTTTTATTTTATTCCTTAATTTTATATTTTATTTATTTTACATTTTAATTTTTTTTTTTTGGTAAAAGCATAGAATGTTTTTATTTACTTTTTTTTAATTATTCTTTTTAATATATTTTTTTATATTTGAAGTAAAGTAAATAAACATAAATAATGTAAGTTTCGAAGGTTTTTTTTAAGTATTAAAAAAATATTGTAAAGTAGTAAAGATACAGTTTAAAAAATAAATAATTGTACTGACCTTCATTGATATATTCATCTGCAAATTATACCACTTTTAAAAGAAAATAAAAATCTATAAAACATAGCAATGAAACTTGATGGTTAGGAACCCATAAATTTTTTTTTTATTTATTATTATTATGCTAGTGGGTTAGGCTTCCTTGTTTTCCTTGTAAAGTTGATAGGAATGTAGTTTGAGATGATGATGATGTTACTATGAACATCTGCTAAATCAGAACAAGTTAGTAGAGGTGCTAGGAAAATTTGGTCCCGAAAATTCAGTCCCAGAAAATTTAGTGTCAAGCAATTTTTTAAACCGGTCTTTATTGGGAAAGTGGTAGAAATACTAGTCAGCATATTCATGGATAAAAGGATCTTGTGCAATCTTATGATAGTAATGATAAACTTTCCTAAAGGCGAATTGCCAATTCATTAAATTTTCTAATTTTCAATTTTAAATGACATAATGTTCTCAAAATTTTTTTCAATATTGGGGAAAAGTATTAAGTCTCCACACACACCAAAAAAAAAAAAAATATATTTTTGTAAGAATCCAAACAACGTGTTTCAAACACTTGATGTTCTTCTTCAGGTGTTCTGAAGAAGAACATCAAGTGTTCGTAAAGTATAAAAATAACTTTTTTTTTTGTGTGTGGAGACTTAATACTTTCACCAATATGATTAAATACTACACTTTAACAGATTGCACAGTTAATGAACTATTTTTCCAAATTTTGTTGTTTAATGTCTTTGATAAAAGGCAATACTATATCTGTATTTTTTGATTCTTATATACTGGTTAATATATGAGTTATATTGGTTAATATATGTGTTTTTAACAAAATTGTTCTTCTAGTTTATGTTTTTTTTATTCTGACTAGTTAAAGCAATGCATTCATTGGAAAATACATCAATAACGTATAGAAACAACATTTTCTGGGACCAAATTTTCCTATTTTTTTTGTGTAATATGCCTAATAAAAGGTATATTATGAATATATTATTTTACAGTTCAAAGATGGGCTTTGGTCTAACTTTGGACCAAAATCTTCAAGAAACCCATCTTTGAACTTTAAATATCAGTGGTCGAGAAGCTATGTCAACATATTATTTTACTGTTCTATACATTGCTATATTTATTTTTATCAGTAAAATTAATCTTTTTATTTAGTTAAATACTGTTTTAATGTGTTTAATTAATCTTTTCTTAGACTATTTACTTCTAATGTTTTGGATTGAATTTTCTGACCACCGTTAGTAGATGTCTACCGTCCATTTCTTCACCAGAGTTGAATAAAGGGTATGTAGTCTCCCAGATAATTTTTGGAGGTAGCCATGCCTGTGAGAAGATGGTAAACAGCTATTAACTCAAGTATTTGAATATCTTCTGGCCTTCGAATCATACAGGTTCTGACATTCCCAAGGACCTAGCCTCTACTTTTCCTGTTTGTAAAGTACTTTTTCTTTTAACAACCTTTTTTTTTTTAAGTTAGGCATAGAAAACAGTTTGTTAATCTGGTCAGAAGGAGTGGGGCTTGTCTTGCTAGTTGGTCAGCATATTCACATCTGGCTATGACACAGTATCCACAAGTCTATTGAAGATTTAAGTTTCATTCATGATGACCTACAAATTCCGTTCATTTGACCCTTTTATTGACCTTTTAGATCGCAATGTTGACCCGTATTTTTGTATATCATAACTAATTCATAGTCGTGCCATTAGGTATGAATGACAGGAATTGCTTAGTATTGCAGTTACCATGAGAAATTCAAAGTTTTCCTTTTAACTTTTTTCAGCCTATTTTCTCTGTGTTTATATAGCATCAATGGAAACTACGCGAACTGATTTTTAGATATTTGGCTATAGTTGAAGTAAATAATCAAGTATAGAAAAAAAATGAACGTGAACTTTTTTTCAATTACTCTGAAGTAGTAGTTGTCACTTTTTATTCCTCTCTTATATCTATTTATTATATTACTGTCATCATGAAACATTCTTTTTTTAACACTATTAACTACCTAATTCTATATTCTAACGTAGTGCAATCACTTATTATGTAGTATTTACTCATTGTAGGGTTTAATTTTTATATGTGGAGTCTATTTCATTAACTTTTTAACCTACAATAATTCTATATTTTAGAAATCCATATTTTAAATCCTCTCTCGTTGTAAAAAAAAACGTAATACTTGTGTAAAAATGAACTCTAAAATTATTATTGTACAAAAGTGATAAAGGTTGTTAAATGTAGTTATATTTGTTTTACTGTAGCACTAGAAGTTGTTAAAATTAATTCTATCAAATGGAAAGGATATAATTCACTTAGTAATTACATAATAGTTTATGATTATGAATAGTTAAAAGTTTTGAAACTGGCATAAGTCACTTTACCGTCATGAAAAGTGATTTTTTTAATAATACGAGTAATACATTTAATAATAATCTAAATTATTATATACAAATGATAAAGGTTAAAGTATAATTTGTTTCTGTAGCACTAGAATGTTAAATATAATTCTATTTCAATGGAAAGGTATCAATCACTTAGTAATTACTATATAGTTTATGTTATAATAGTCTACAAACTTTTTGAATGCATAATCATTTACCGAATCATAAAATGATTTTTTTAATAATACGTAATACTTTAATAATTAAATTATTATTACTAAAAGTATAAGTTTGTCAAATAGAAATTTTTTTCTGTAGCTTGCATCTGTTATTATGTTTAAATGGAAAAAACCTTTTTCAATTGTTTTTGATCTTAATCATTTTTTTACTGCTAGCTTTCTTCATGTTTTGTTCCTTTTACGTTTTTATTTCTTCTTTCTGTAGCTTAGTCTTCTGTTCTTCTGTTTCTGGCTGTCTTTTTGTTTTTACTTTCTTCTTTCTGACTTGTCTTTGTTCTTCTGTTTCTGGCTATCTTTTTGTTTTTATTCTTTTTCTTATTTCTTTGTTCTTCTGTTTCGCGTCTTTTGTTTCTTTCTTTTTCTGAGTTGTCTTCTGTTTTCTTTTCTGGCTGTCTTTTTGTTTTTATCTTTCTTCTTTCTGTAGCTTGTCTTCTGTTCTTCTGTTTCTGGCTGTCTTTTTGTTTTTATCTTTCTTCTTTCTGTAGCTTTCTTCTGTTCTTCTGTTTCTGGCTGTCTTTTTGTTTTTATCTTTCTTCTTTCTGTAGCTTATCTTCTGTTCTTCTGTTTCTGGCTGTCTTTTTGTTTTTCTTTCTTCTTTCTGTAGCTTGTCTTCTGTTCTTCTGTTTCTGGCTATCTTTTTGTTTTTATCTTTCTTCTTTCTGTAGCTTGCTTGTCTTCTGTTCTTCTGTTTCTGGCTATCTTTTTGTTTTTATCAGTTTTGATTATTCGAACTATTTTAATTAAAACCTCATTTATGTGTCATGTTTGTAAAAAAAAAAACAACATAACAAAGACATCAATCAACTATTAAGATTGACAGTTAAAGCAGACTAAACAAAGTAGGTATTTACAAGGTGACAGGAGAACCAGTAGCATTTATACTTTTCATACAAGTTGAATAGAGAACATCTGCAGTCATTGACAGGTGAATGCAACAATGCAAACAATGGGCAAGTTTAACTGTTTAACTTAAGTGAAAAATCTGGTGTATGACGACACCCTATTATCATTCATTATCCTAATTACAAACATTAACGGTTTGTTAAGGTAGAAATAAGAGTATTACAACAGTGCTGCCGCCGAATGCTTTTGAGTGGTTTATTTTCCACTTACATTTTTTTTTTTAATTCTGGTTCTCTTTTTCTGTCTCTCTCAGTTCTATCTTGGTTTAATCAATTTGAATTTAAATTTAATGGTAAGATATATATTTTACTAGTTTTTTTTTTCTGTAAATATCTCTATCAATGCAAGCAAGAGTTATTTACAAGTTCGTTTATAACTAATCAAAAACAGTTTTTCCTTTAACCTTGTGAGCTTAATGAACAATTTCTATGCTCATTTTATCCTGTATATATGTATATTAAATATGAACTAATAATCTAGAATCACAGAGATTTTTAGCAAATCAGGAAAAACCGTTTGGTACATACCTTATTGTTATCTTCTTACTTGTTATCTTCTTAGTTCTTACTTTGTTTGATCTGTGATGACATAAATTGAAAGGCCTCAGAGCATTTTATCTGTTGTTTTCTTTCTTTCTTTGTGGTTTAATTTCATATATAACTTTGAGTTATCAAAATAATAAGATATGAAATCGGATGATTTTTTGTTAATTGTACCTTATTGTTATTTGTAATAATATTGGAGGTATCGTAATAAGATATTATAATATTATGAAAGTATTATTATAATAATATATACGTTATAATAATATAACTTATTATTTATTGGTAGAACACTGAGAAAATGTTATTTCCTAAAATTCATGTTTTGAAGCATATTTTTTCATCAGGGGAGACTAAAAGATAAATGCGAAATACCTAATAGACATATCTTAAATTAGCAAAACAAAAAAGTATTCTTATCACTTTCGCTAAGCAGAAAAATTATAAGCATTTTCTCTCCTGATGATGAATTTTTCCAAAAATTGTTACAGAAATTGTTTTGTTATATTGTATGTCATGTTTTATTTTTTTTTATTAACTCTTATTTTGTATGTCTCGATGAAAGTTTTCATTTGTAAGGTACATCTGTATAGGGTTTAGTTACAGGAAAAAATTCTGATTCATGAGAGTTTTTTGAGGTTATGTGTTGATATAATTTCGGTTTGATGGTTTCATTATTTCTGTCTTCTTCTTGCCTATGTATGTTGAGGGCTGGAATTCCTTTCTTTTCATTGTTTTAAAACTGATTTAACTATCTTTAAATATCGAAAGGAACATATTTGAGAATTCTTTAATCAAAAATAATGTTGAGACCCTCATCAACAATCCGGATCCCTTGAAGTTAGATATATTTTTAATGAAGGATATAGTTAAACACATTGGATCCCTTGGTTATGTGCACCTCAATAATTTGAACTCTAACCATTACTGGTAATTCTTTATATGTAACCTAAGGTTTTCTTTCTTTATGTTGATCTTTTTTTTCTTCTGAAATGTTGTCTTTTTATTATCTTTCTTCAATATCCAGAAGAAAAGAATCAAATTTAACAGGGAGAAATCATTCCATATTACCTTTACACTAAGAAGACAAGCTTGCCCACAATTGCTAACGTAGTGCGATATCTGGGGGATGTACATTGACAAACGACTGACGTGGAATCCACATACAAGACTAAAACGACAAAATTTAATAAGACGATATAAGATGCTATCTAAACTTCTCAACAAAAGATCAAACTTGATTCTACACAACAAAAGACTATTATATACTATAATACTTTAACCGATTTGTACTTACGGACTCGAAATCTGGGGATCAGCCAAGCGTACAAACATCCAAAGAATACAAACAGCCCAATCCATAATCCTTCGAAAAATAGTAGAAGCTCCCTTTTATGTTTCTAATGATACAATTCATAACGATTTAAAAATTTCTTTTATCCACCAAGAAATTTGATCACGATACCACAAATTTCATGAATCTTTACTCTCCAACCTAAACCCTTTAATTCAGCAATTATCATCCCACCAAAATTCCTACCAACCCTATCAGAAGGCCAAAAAATTTGTTGACCCCGAGATTTACTCAGCAATTCTAACTGATTTCCGGTGAACAGAATCAATTATATGGAGTATCAGCAATGGGTGGGTTCTTCACTCTTTTATTTCATTTTGTTATGTATCACTTATCAATATTACTTGTTAACTGTTGGGTAGTTGTAAATTCTTCATTACATTGCCATGTGCTTCTTTCTTTTTTTTTTAAAAAAAAGTAAACAATTCATAAACTTCATCCTACTCAATTTCTTTTTGTTTCATACATGAAGTATTCACATACAGCTTATTTATTTGATTAAATCCATTGGTGAAATTAAGAACAGTATGTTAATTTATGATATTAATAATCATAAATTTATAATTTATTAATATTTATCATTAATTTATGATATTTGTTAAAACTTATTCCTTTAAAAAGCTATGTTTATGCCTTCCATAGATTCATAGATAATCAGTCATATATTATTATCAATTAAGTCGTTTTTGTTTGATACTTTAACCTGTTGTCATTTCTTTTTGATTTAATTTGTTATTCGTTCTCGGGTGACATAAACTGAAAGGTCTCAGAGCATATTATTTGTGTTTTAGATTTTTCTTAGTGGCTTTTTTTGTTTCATAAATGCTTATATTAAGGATGTCCACTTTTTCACATTTTTTTTCTTAACAGTTTAACAGATCTGCATCTCTGTATGTATGTTTTTAATGAACCATGTCTGTACTATTAACTACGTCTTGTAGATCATAATGGGTGACTATTAAGATTCTGTCTACGCCTAAGTCAGCAAAAAAATATATAAAAAAGAATAAATAAAATATTTTAAAAATAAATGACTTTAGAGACAGATAATTTCAAAATACATATTGTTTACAATTTCAAATGTAAAATTTTTTCTTTGGGATGTCATCTAAAGAAAAGATATATAAAAAATAATAATAAAATAAAATATTTTAAAAATAAATGACTTTAGAGACAGATAATTTCAAAATACATATTGTTTACAATTTCAAATGTAAAAATTTTTCTTTGTGATGTCTAAAACCCCAAAACTCTTAAAACAACTGTAAAGGAATGTAATATTGTTTGTTTCTTTGTTTTCCAATACTCATGCTTTCACCTTTTAGTGCTGATTTAGGTGCGAAAATTGTGGCTCATTTATTATTTGGCACCCATTTTAGGTAATGGGTGAGCCACCACATTACCTGTTGATCCTTCATTGGTAATCTGAAATTTTGCTTAACTCAAATGTATTTAGGGTAAGGATCTTTAACGAGTACCTTGACATGATATAGGCTTGGGGCCGACGGTTTAACATCCACTCCGAGGACGTGGTATGTAATATTGGCTTTTGCCTTTTGATTACAACACATATTTTAAACTGCCAATGGTGGATATTTTGTTGAAGCAGCTGTTTTTTTAATTTTTTTTTTTCTTTTTAATATCTAATAATATTTGATTCGTTTCCATTTCATTCAATTGGTGAGATTAAGAACTGTATGTCAACTTATAGTAATATTAAGAATTATTCCTTTATAATTTAATGTTTATAACCTTCCATAGATTCATAGATCATCATTCATATATTCATACATCAATTCAGTTTGTTTTTGTTTGATACTTCAAATCAGATAAATTCAGATTGACTTGAAATGTAGCTTCGTTACTCTAAAATACAAAAACAGCTAAACTATGTAACTATACCCTTCGTTCTGTCGGAAATATAGTACTTTCCCTAGGTTCGAAACCAAATATTAAACATTGGTTTAATAGTTATGTGATTTTGTTTGAAATATTTAAAAGAGTTGGTTTTCAATTCTTTACAGATATGCATTTTATATCATTTTTCTGAAATGTTTAAAAGTAAACAGATAACCATAAACTTCATCTTAACCTATATGTTTTGTTTCCTGGTGCAATATTCATATGCATCTTATTTATGGATTCATCAAACACCAAATAAACATTAAATGACAATAAGGTTTATCATCATCTTGTGTTATGACTTTCAGAATTAATTTAATACTTAATTAGTATGACTTTTTATAATTTAATTATTAAATTAAATATAATTTAAATGTAATTTCAATAAAATGAAAATATTTAAATTAATATTCTCATTTTAATTACAATTTTCTTTGGTCTCTCCAGTTAGGTTGGCATCAATGATCTAAATTAATATTTTAACAATAATATTGTTCAGTTTCATCATTTATATAATTGGAGATGATGTGTTGTCCTGGATTTGTCCGTCCCATCTATTGGTAATTGGATAATTATTGTAATTATTTACTTTATTATCTTACATTTTTATAATTAGGCATAACTAATTGGAATTAGTTGTAATATGATACTGAAAATATGAGTCTCCATTAAGTTAAAATTCAAAGTAATCATAATTAGATAAATTTATTTATTTCTCGAATCCATATCTCATAATGATAACACTTATTTTAATTTAATTGGTCAATTGTTGTTAATTGGTTAATAAATTAATTGGTTAGTGGGAAACACAAATAATTTAAATATTATTGTACCGAAATAAAATAAAACTCCAAAAATCGATAAAAACTCCGATGTCAGACTCCACACGAGTTTTTTTTATTTAATCACCTAATTGTAGAAAGTTGTAATTGTTATGACTGAGCTAGATGTATCACGGTATTTTTGTTGTTCCTTTTGCTACTTATTATTTTTAAAACAAATTTTATTTCTCTCTCTTTCTCTGTCTCTCCTCTCTCCTCTCTCTCTATCGATATATATATGTAAGTCGTTATCAGCCTTTGGAGCGATTCACATCTATTCCTGACGACGAGGACATAGGAATATAGTAGTGAGTTTAGTGATTTCTTTTCTATGTGTTCTTTTGAAAATTATAATGTGTTCTTTTTGAGTATATATAAATAACAGAAAATAAAAGATTTAAAATATGTAAAGACTCGTCAGTAGAGAGAAAGGATGGCCTTCATCAATGCAAAACTTGTAGATGAAAAAAAACAGGCAAATTATTTGAAGCTTTCGTGAGGTTTGCATATAAAACTATTTTAGATCTGTAGAGAATATAAATGGAAGTATACATCTACATAATGAATAACTTAAAAAGGTATGAAAGTTAAGTAAAATTGGAAATAATTACCATTATTTATGTAAATAATGATGATAATAATAATTATAATATTATGTAAATATTAAGGTAGAGAAAATTGTATGTATAATTCTAACAAACAAGTAAACAAAATAAAATATAATTTTATTTTAAAAATTAAAATATAATTTTAGAAACATAAACTATTTCAAAATATGGTATGTAATACAGTGGTATCTCGGTTCTCCACCATTTTGGTCAAAATTATGGAAGTTGGTTTTCGACCAACTCATTTGGTCGAAAACCAAAACCAATTATCCCATTAGAAATACATAGTGGGTTATGGGATTATCCGTTTGGTCATTTCATGTATAGATGTTATTTTCAATTATTGTAAGTTTCACTAAAAAAAAATGTTTAAAATACAAAAAAAACCACATTATTAAATCTATAGTAACATGAACTTCTGTTTTAGTTCCAGCATTATTTTTCAATTTTGGTGGGCATAATTTTTCTCATCTTCTCTGTTTAAACTCCGGTTTGTTCGAACACCGATATACCACTATATGAGCCGCTTATTTTGAAAGTGGCCTAATTCCATTTATGTTAAAATCGAGATATTTAAGGGTTTGCGTTTTACAAAATTTAAAAATATTGTCATTTTATTTATCAACTAATTTTTGTTATAAACATTCTTAGTAATTTTAAATAAATTTTGTACAATTTGCTGCAAAAGGTAAAGATAACGTAAAAATGTAATTATTTAAATAGCTAGCTAAATTTTTTTGGAAAATGGAATTAGGCCACTTTCAAAATAAACGGCTCATATATGTATGATCCTCAGCTAATGATGTTGTCATCATGGATCAGTGAACCTATCCTCAGCTAATGATATTAATTATCTTATGCCATAATGTTTCAGTATAAACCTATCCTCAGATAATAATAGTAATTAGCATATGTCATCATGTATCAGTGAACCTATCCTCAGCAAATGATGTTAATTATCTTATGCTATAATGGATTAGTGAACCTCTCCTCAGCTAATGATATGAATTATCATATGTCATCATGTATCAGTGAACCTATCCTCAGCAAATGATGTTAATTATCCTATGCTATAATGGATTAGTGAACCTATCCTCAGCTAATGATATTAATTATCTTATGTCATTATTGATCAGTGAACCTATCCTCAGCTAATGATATTAATTATCTTCTATATGGTTATAATGATTAGTGAACCTATCCTCAGCTAATGATATGAATTATATATGTCATCATGTATCAGTGAACCTATCCTCAGCAAATGATAGTTTTTTATATGTAAGATATCCTAGTCTAGATAGCAATAATTGTTATGGGTACTTATCCTCAGACTAATGACTTCTTAATGTGGGTCACTCAGGTCGATACTATTGAGGTCAAGATCGATACCTATCTCATCTAAATGATATTTTAATTATGTTATACGTATAAATGGTTAATCAAAATTTTCTAAATGAATTATTCATGTTCATCAATTGATAGTATTTACTATTAAAAGTTGATGTTTATTAGTGTAGGCCTTTTCTAGATCCTAGAATAAGGAAAATTTGGTTTTATATGTTAACATATTCCTAGATTCTAGAATCAGCAACTTGTTATGGGTATGGGTATGCTGTAGACAGCCTGGCGTTATGTTTGTAGTATAACTCTTCAAGCTCAAAGTCCTCCTTGCTATAATTTTTGCTCTGCTCAAGGCTGTTGTTTCGACCTTAAAGCTGCCCTTAGAAATACTATATATGTTAATTCGCCAGTCAGCCAGCAAGTGAAAGTGGAGGACATTGAAACAGTCGAGGCTATCTATGTCTCAAACCTCCGGCATGTCACTTGTCATTTGACATTAGATTTCAACAAAACTCACTATTTATGAAACCATCGTAGTAATTATTATAAATAACCTTTGTCTAATATACATAACTATATATGTATTTAATCAGATGTGGAAACCACATTAGAAATTCTAATCATATACAAAATGACCTTGTGTTTTGAAAAGTTTCATCAGATGGTTTTAAAACAAAACTCTTTGGAATTCTGATGATGACCTTTGTTATTGTCCCGTGTCCCTTAACATTTTTTTTATTTTAGTTTATTTCTTGATTTGAAGGAAATCGCTTAAAATGATTGGAAAATGTTTCTCTAGAAGTTGTGAATGCCAAAACAACTTATTACTAACTTTTTTCTTTTTCAAATTCTTCATTTTAGGATCGAAAATAGCCATAAAAAAATTATAATAATCAATGCTAAAATGTCTGAAGGACAAACCATTTCAAGAGAAGGGATATTATTTTCTTGTGAAATCCCCCTTTAAGAAAAGTGATATTGCAGATTAAGAAGTTGTAACTTGGAATCCTCATACCCAACTGAAAAGACTTGACTTAAAACGACGATTCTTACTACTGTACAGACTTCTAGGGAAACACTCGAAATTGACGCTACATAACAAAGTACTGCTATACAAAACATTACTGTGACGACCTGGACTTACGGACTTGAACTATGGGGTGTACAAAACCTTCCAATATTCATAGAATACAATCGTTGCAATCTAAAATCCTCCGCACTATCACAAATGGCTCCTTTTTATGTTAAAAACTACACCCTTTCTAAAGACCTAAAAATTCCATTCATCCAAAACTTAGCCTCTGATCGTTATAGGTCATTTCACAATAACCTTTCCTCTCACCCAAATCCATTTGAACGAATCCTTGCTTCCTCCTCACCTTCCCAGAATCCCCCAAGACGACTCAAGAGAAAATGGCCCAGGGATATACTATTTTACAATAATATACTTAAAAAAAAACAAAGTGAGAAGTTGAACCAGTGGGTTTCATTCTTTGCTCATGTGCATCGATGTTATTGTGTAATCTATTACTACATATGCCTGTTACGCAGAATATGCGTAGTTTTATATTGTCAATAAAGATGTAAAAAAAAGGAAGTTTTTGGTACTTTTCTTTTAATCTCTTCAATTGTAGGTCATATTGTCTGTGAAAAAAAAACTTATGTACGAAATCTTTATTGTCAATTGTGTCTTGAAGGCCTTTATCAATGTGGCGATTTAGACAGTGCCTAGGTAGGCCTAAATCTGTAAAAGTGTATACCAGGAGTTCTTTTTTTTTTCCTCCAAAGTAGTACTCCTACTTGGAGAGAGTTTATTGTAATATTTTCACATGCTCCACTTGTTATATTACATGTGTATCGTTACACTATGTTATTTATGAATTTGTAAAAACTAAGAAATAAATTTGTGTATACTAGGGTAAAAGAATAATACAAAGTTCCCAAACAAAACACTTGTTTCGAACATTCCGTGTTCCAACAAGAACACTGAACTTGATATAGGTATTGAATTTCTATATGTGGAGACTATTTTTTATGTTTGCAGATTTTTTTATTATATGTTTGCAAATTTTTTCATTTCCCGCGTAAATACATTAATGCCAGAGTGAGAATGGAGCGATTTTGTATAAATGCTTTGTATAAATAAATGTAAGTGAAATTTCAATGCAGGTGATGTTACCTTTTATAAATAAAGAGGGGGTAAGGTTAGCTCAATGGTTAACGTACTCGCCTCTAAACTGGTAGGTCCGGGGTTCGATCCCCACCTGATATTCGATTTATTCGAAGTGATTAAATCGGAGCACGTTGTTCCTCAGACGACGTTAACCGACGGTCCCAAGCCTGTAAGACGTCAGGTACTCTTTAAAGATCCCTACTTTAAAACACTTCAGTTAGGCAAAATTTAGGAAAACTATGTAGAATCAATAGGTAGGTAATCTGGCTGAGGGAAAAAAACTGTCACAATATACTATTATTGTATGGAAAAAAGTTATACTATAGATAACTCTCTAACGTTCATTGTATTTTTTTAGTTAATACCTGAAGAAGAACACTGCGTGTTCGAAACGTGTTGTTTATATTATTTGATTTCTATATGTGGACACTATTTCATTAAGTTTTTTTACCCTATAATGAGTAAATACCACATAATAACTGATTGCACTATCTTAGAATTAAACTAATTGTTATTGTCATACATTTCGTCATTACCACAGAGGTTAGTATTATTAGTATTAAAACTATAGTATACCGTCTTACCTCGTACACTGCTGCTGTAGTTCTCGCAGCTCAGCACTGTACGAGGTAAGACGGTATATTATAGTTTTAATATTAATATTGTTATTTTGTCGACCCCTGCTAAGGTAGTATACTTTAAGGTTATTTGTTTGTTTTCCAATGCCCTTTCACCTTTTATGGCTGTCTAAAGGCGGAAATTGTGGCTCATTTATTTTTGGCTCCCATTTTAGTAATGGGTAGGCCACATTACCTGTTGAAATCACACTATTGCGCAATAATTAAATATTTTTCGGGTATATAGTTTTATTAACTTTGATTATTGAAAGTGATTTTGCTCTGATTGTTTGAATATAATTGTGTTTGATTTTGATTTTATTTGTGAACTGAGTTGATTATAATGCTGTTGGAGCCTTCCTCCACAAGTTGAGTGTGCCTCCTTCAAATGCCTTAAAGGCAAGATGTTGAAGATTTCGATAAGTACGTCCAGTAAAAATTCAGCATATATATATATACCCTTAGGCATGAATATTGCTAAAACAAGGATTTCACTTGTGTTAGATATCACAGCTTGATATTGCAAAAAGTCAGGTGTGTTGGAATCAAGCCATATCTATTTAGTTTGAATTCGAATTTAGCTTTTTGATCTATAACAACAAACTATGAACGATATCGTGTGCTTGTTAAAAAAAACCCTCAAGTCTAATAATAAACAAGAGAAAAGGAAAATCAGTATTCCCCCTATATATAATGAACCGTTTTTATTCTAAAAGACCTTGTTTGGCTCCGTGAACCCTCTTTAACTTAACCTGGGGTAACACAAACTCCTCTGAAGGCTACATTCCATAAAAGCTTAATTTATTATTTGTAAAAATAAACCTTACCACGAATGCTAATGCTATATTACATGCTTCACTGATTTAACACTGAATCATTCTTTTAAATCACACTAATGAAGATATTTAGTTTCACTATGACCAGTGGAGTAGCAGGAGGGGGGGGGGGGGGATTTTGAAAGACTAAAAATAGAAAAAAAAATAAAATAAAAAATCCGGAATTTTATACCCAAATGAATTTTTAAGGTTATAATACTGTGTGTTATACTTTTTATACTATTAAGGTTATACTTTTTATATTATACTTTTTAAGGTTATAATTTATTGTGTAATACTGTTTTTAAACGGATTTTAAACTGTAATATTTGAAAATTAAAAATAAATTTATTTTAAATTTTTCAAAACTAGTTTTTTAATGGGTTTGAAAATTAATTATATTTATTTGCGTAGCCAAATAAATATAATTTAATGTAACAATTTTTTTATGATTTGATTTATACGTTTTTATTTTGATTAATCTTTGTTTTTCTTTAATGATATGGCCTATATCATTATATGATAACATTATCATAATAATAATATTTCATGTGTCATGATAATAAACTCTTGGTTTATTTAATTTTTAATTTTTGCTAAATCTGTTATAGTTTTTTATTTCATGTCTCTTTCTTTCTCATTTCTAACTTTCATGAATCTGTCGATAGTTTAAATGATTCGTCTGTCTTTTGGCTCATGTGTTTCTTACTTATGTGTTTCTTTATTATATTATCGTAAATCAAATCAATGTTTTTTCTGTTCATTACGAGATAAGTTCATCTAGTTTTCTTTGCAATCTGGCTTGTTTTAATATATTAGTAAATGACTTCCAAGTTATTGGGTCAGGTTAGCTCAATGGTTAACATACTCACCTCTGGGCTGGTAGTCCGGGGTTCAATCCCTATCTGACCCTAGATTTTTTCATGCGGGAGGTGAATAAATCGAGTGTGTAAATAAAGTAGTGAGACTGCAAAGCCGCGGTTCGATCTGGCAACACTAGACGAATGGCCTTGAGTAGATCAGGTACGTGTGATCGCCTACAAATGAATCTAAACTCGCCACATCATTTGATTTAAACGTAATTGGTTTTTTGAAATGGTTTTTTATTGAGCGTTTTAAATGAGTGACCTATTGCGGTGTGCAATTCAAATTTTGCTTTGACTTGGACATAATGCTACCGAAACCTTTGAACCAACTTCAGAGGCTATGGAGACATCTTTTCATCAAGCAAAAATTTTTCGGTGGTTTAAGGAATTTTCAGAAGGAAGAGAGTCGATTGAAGATAAAACACAACGAAAGGCGTAAAGTGAAAGATCGATGAAAATGTCAACAGAGTACGGTACCTTCAGAGTTCAAATCGACGCTTGACACCCAAATGATCGGGGACAGTTGAATTTGAATCATACCTCCGTTCATCACATTTTGACAAATAATTGGAGATGAGAAAATTTGTGCGAAAATGGTTCCGAAAAACCATCTCATAATAAACGAGTTTTTGGCCAGTTAAAAACATTCCTGTTGCTCTCAGCCTCCTTTTCACAGACTTGAGTCCTTGTGACTTTCTCCTCTTCCGAGATTGAAAAATCACCTCAAGGGAACTCATTTCGGGACACTACAAAACATACAAACTGCTGTAACCGCCAGCTGAAGGCCATTCCAGAATCCGAGTTCCAGCAATGCTACAATGATTGGAAGGACCGTCTCCAGCGCTGTGTGGCTTCCGAAGGGAACTATTTTGAAGGTGACAATATCACATTGTAATTATATTTGAATAGAAAATTTAAAAAAAATCAGTCTCACTACTTTATTTATACACCTCGTAAATCTGAGTGCGTCGTCGCTAGGAGATGACGCAAAGCCGTCGGTCCCGAGTCTGTAAATGACTGACAATATCACCCGCTAGAGAATCGGTTTAAACAATAAAAAAAAAAGTGACTTCTAAACTTCATTAAATTATTATTAATAAAACGAATATATTTTTTAGTTAATTGTTTTGTTATCTCGACCACCTATATTCGACACTGTATTTCTTTCTTTATTGAAGTTCGGTCTAGTGTCAAACAGTAAAACACCTTTAAGCCAACGTTTTGTCTGATTTGTAGACATCTTCAGAGCTACATCAATACAAAAATTATATATATTACATTATTTATATGAATATATATTTAATGATCAAAACACAATATGAAATGGGGAAAAAAGACTAAGATCTTTCAACCGTAACAAGCAGTATTCGTCAGAGTCAAAAACCCAACTGAAACACCCAACTATGTTTCAGTTGGGTTTTTGAATCTGACGAATACTGCTCGTTACGGTTGAAAGATCTTAGTCTTTTTTCTCATTTCATATTGTGGTTTGATAATTGAATATATATTCGTATAAATAATATAAGATATATAATTTTTGTATCTTGACAAGGACCGCTTGTCACTATTGAAAGATCTTAGTCTTTTTTCCCTTTTCATATTGTTGTTTGATCACTGATTGTTATTTCTCGTGTTTATGTGAAATCTTGTTATGAATATGCATATAGATTATTGCCTTGGTATTTTTCTATTGCAAAAGTATTTTCGCATTAGATAAATAATGTATATTCATATGAATAATGTAGCTTATATATTTTTTTGATGTTACTGTAATTAATTTCTTATTGATATAGCCCTGAAGATGTCTACAAGTGAGGCTTAAAGGTGTTTTATCTTTTGACGTTAGACCAAACCTTGATAAACAAACAAAAATAGCAGATTTTTTATTATCTTAATCTTAAGGTTTGTCCTGTTTATCGAACGTAATATTTAGGTAAAACTTAATTAACCTTCAGTATATTCTAGAAAACGCACCTAGATACGTGAGGTAGGATGATTTTTTTTTTTTTTTAATATTACAATATCTTTTGTTGGTCTCGTATTTTAGACCAGTTAAATACGTAGTTTAACTCCTACACCCCTTGCAAGGTATGATTAATTATTATCATTCTTTTCAATGGTTTAATCTTTGTTTTTTGGTTACATCTTTTTCTTCTGGCCTTGAAAATGGAAATATACATTTTTGAAAGGTTGGAATACACATTTGAGTTTTTGACGGGATTACTATGAATCAAAAACTATGAGCAACGTTAGTTGCTTAGTACAACAACCTTTGTGTGTGTTTGTGTGTGTGTTTTATTGTTTAAACCGATCCCTTAGCGATTGTGATAACGTCAACCGTTTACCGGCTTTTTGTTTCGATCGGTGATTCTACAAGATTTTACATTGACATTCCTAAATTTTTGCCTAACTCAAGTGAATTTTGAGCAGGGATCTTTAATAAGTACCTGACATTGTACAAGGCTCGGGACCGACGGCTTAACGTCCTCTCCGAGGGACGACAGTCGCACTCAGATTTATTCTAGCTCCCGCGTGGATAAATCGAGGGCCAGGTGGGGATCGAATCCCGGACTACCAGCCCAGAGACGAGTAGCGTTAACCACTGAGCTAACCTGGCCCCTAACCTTTGTCTTTTATTTTTTTTTTATTTTTTATTATTTAAGGGTGACTATAGATAGCACTGCGTCTTAAAAAAAAACTATTGTACTTACCCTCTTCTGTACTAAAGTAACCCTAGGAGTTAGTTTCAACGCCTCCAAGAAGCTCAGCACTTTTACTGGTTCCAGCGTTAAAAGTTTTTCTATGGTTTGTTGAGCCCTTGAGGCTCCGTTCATAATACAGAAACCCCTGTATCATCCATCCTTCGGCACGGATTGCATAACAAGTTAGATTGGGGCTGAGATAAAAGGAGTGGATTTGGGGATTAGGAAGGATGGGAAACGAAGGTGGTCAGGCCCAGCCCCTGATCACCTCCTCCTCTTTCGTTTGTCCCTGCATATAGCAGGTTAACAGGGTAGCCTCGTGAAAGCCGAAAGTCGGAGTTGAGTGTTAGAGGCTATAAGAGGCGCTTAATCACTCCATTACTACCGCTACCTTTGTCTTAGTGACAATATTATTTCATTTATTGAAGTAGACACACTTCATTTATTATTCATGTCTCTTTTAGTGAACGTGTTCTTGCTATAGATATATAGGTATACCAAAGTAATTCCAAAGTCTCCTTTCATAACTCATTCAATTCGATATTTTAATTCTTATTTCTTTTCTCATAAAATACAGTATAAGAACAGTTTTATTTCTAAAAACTTAAAAAATAAATATCTATTTAACAAAATTATTTATTTGTATGTGTGAACCGTTCGAAAGCAGTTGCTGTTTGTTTACTTGCTTTATATGAAACAATTTCTTCTTTAATAGAATATTTTTGATAACTTTGTTCGGTTACTTTTTTAACCCTTTATTTAGATAGTATTATTACATGTAGTATTAAAATTGTTATTATTATGAAAGTCTAGATGGATTATAATTTGGAACCTATGAAATTAATATTTTGAGTTGAAAATGTTCAACAGATTGCAATTTAAGGAAGTAAGGTTTACTTCTATGATTTTATTAACTCCTTTATATTTAATAGTAGACATCTTATGTTAGTTTTGGGTTTTGTAATAACAGTGTTTTAAGTTTTTTTTTTATGATTTGAATGTCTGAGAAGTTTTTAAAAAAGCAATAAGTAATGAATGATTTAAAGATAGTAATCGAAAAGTTAGCCTTAATAAAGATGGTATTTAAGAAAGAAAGTTTACCTCCCCCCCCCCCCCTATGAGAGTTGACAGTGTTTTGAGGGCAATGTTGGCTGCGGGTGAGTCAGCGATAGCTGTAATTAGGGAGAGACAAGAAGGAAAGAGACGGGGAGAGAGAGAGAGAGAGAGAGAGGTTTTTACTGGTGGAGAGGAGAGTTGAACGCAAAGGAGAAAGTATAATAGAAAGCTATTGGTTTCACCTCTAGCCTGCTGCTGCTGGCTGTTGCTCCGTCTTTCTAACCGGTATACCTCGCAATTTCATCAACTTATCCAACTATTTTGCTTTTTTTTTCTCCTATATCCTACAAAAAAATTTTTTTTTTCTTAAAAAAATAAAACTTCAAAGTTTATTTTCCAAAACCCATACTTTTTTACTCATTTTAGTGAAAGTGTGGCTCATTTATTATTTGATACCTTTTTCAGTTGTAGGCCAGGCATATTATTCGTTAAACAACTTCTACCCTAAATATACATAAGTATACATAAGTAAGTATATATATACTTACTTACTTACTTACTTATGTATATATATATATATATATATATATATATATATAAGTTATGTATATATATACATAAGTAAGGCAAAATTTAGGGCCTCCCCCCAATGTAGAATCAATCTTCATAGTGTGGTATCACAAAGGGCCAATGTTCAGTCTACCTGTGTTCCCTTATGGGACAGTCACTGCAACCTAAACGGTTGCCTACCACTAATATTAACTTTGTTAATCTGGTTAGGTTATGTTCGTGTAATTTGACTAAATTAGTTGACTAAAACCAACCTTCAACACATTGGAAATGATCTAGGAATCCACTAAATAGAGAAAACACAATAAATTTCCGTGATTTCAAAAACTCTATAAGATCAAAACTATTTTTAGCTTATGTTTTATTTGAACAATATAATTTATTAAATAAATTATTGATATCAATCTGAATTATAATAACCAATCTATTTTACTTCAAATTAATTGAACAAAAAGATAAATATCAGGCTATATAAAAAGTATATATTTATATTATTATATGTACTTTTAAACACGTGAAATAACAATCAATGATCAAACCACAAATCAGATGGGAAAACAAGACTAAGATCTTTCAATCGTAACAAGCGGTCTTCGTCAGAGTTTAAAACCCAACTGACTGATGGTCTTGTTTCGGTTGAAAGATCTTAGTCTTGTTTTCCCATTTCATATTGTGGTTTGATCATTGATATATATATATAAAAAAGTATAGCGGAGTCGCCGTTCTGCCTTCCTGCGGGAATCTTTGCCCCCTGATGACGACGATGGTCGATGCAAGTGAATTATTCCTTTGCCTGTCTGTGTCCTACCTTCTTCTGAATTGATATATATATAATATTTGTGAACGTCTAAACCACAGTAAGGAATCAGACAAGATTGTTTTTTGTAATTTTTCTCATCTTACTGTGTTTTGGACGTTGATTTTTGTTTCACGTGTTTAATGTGAAGTGTGAGTGAGATGTGCGTGAGAGAGAGAGAGAGAGAAAGCGAGAGAGACAAACAAATCAGAGAAAGTTTATTTGTGTGGAGAATAAGTTCGAAAATCATCAACAGTTCTATTACAACTACTACCGTATTAGAAATAGCACTACTGTAATCAATCCGCTGCTGTTAATAATTATGCAAACCAAAGTTGAATGAAGTATAATACAAACAATTTTTTTTGTCCTATTTCTGACTAAATTATTAACCAAAATGGCGTTGGTGATTCATATGAACGTATAGTAGAACGTATGATAGTTGGATTTTCGAATGTAATAAGTCAACAGCTGGTTATTTTATCGATAAAGATCCCAACGACCGACTGACGTTACAATCAAGGTAACAAACAAGTCTCTTTGGTCCTTTAATCTGGAAAAATTTACCACGATTTCTATTTGTTACTTAAGACGAAGACTATTACATACTTAGAACGTGTGAAAAAAATGCAAGCAATTCGGAATAAGAAGGCAATTGAAAAGGTGTTTCCCTGAAGTCTGGTACAATTGCCCAGTGTCTTAGTCTTGAAAACAGGCCGGATCCCTGCAGGATACAAGGAGTGAAAGTTCACCCCTCCCACTACTCTCTCTCTGTCTGTTTTCTCCGTGCTTGTAGAAAATCTCCTCCCCTTTCTGCGCCTGTCATCTGGGCTTTCTCCAATACACTTACTTTACTGCCAATATTCCTTTAAATCATATTTTGTATTTATCTGTATTTTATACACCTTAGAAGTAATTTGCCCTTCTTAGATGTCCTGATCCACAGGTTACCTAAAAAGTTATGCTTTAGTGTATATAGAAAACCTACGAATATACTTGAATATGTTCACTTTTATTCTTCCCATCCAAAAAATGTTAAAATTTCTGTTTTTAGAAATATGTTTTTGAGGGCGTTAAGAGTGTGCTCTCCTGAGTTTCTTAATGATGAGATTAACAACATTAGGTCAATTGCCCTATCATTAAAATACCCCTCGTGTTATATTGATTTAGCTTTAGAGGGTACTAAAAAAACTTTCTTTAATATTTCAACAGAGCCCCGTTCATTGTCAAATTCTATAGTTTTACCGTATCATGAATCATTAGACCCCCTTCCTAGACTACCGCGACAACTTGATTTTAATATAGTGTTTTCTAATCGTAATAACGTGGGCAATATGTTAAAAAAAAAAAACTCTCCCAGGGAATTAGAGTACGGTGGTATTTATAAAATTCCGTTCAAAAACTGCCATAAAATTTATATTGGTCAAACTGGTAAAACATTAAAGACACGTGTAAAACAACATCAATACAACGTAAGTAGGCATTGTATTCTTGTATATAAATAATGAAAATCATCATATTGATTGGACTGGAGCTAAATTTATTAGGTACCTATGAAAAATCGATGTTGTTAAGAAATATTATCGAATCCTCTATGATTAAATTTAATAGATCAAATATTATAAACTTTAGTAACGGGTTCTTCAAGCTTTATACTTTCTTGACGAGGGCAATAGCCTCTTTGAAGCGGGTTGACAGCTAGTGGATGTTTTTTTACTTTTTCTTACTGTACTCCTTTGTTTACCCAAACATCCTCGCTGGACTATAGTCCTTTCCTGCACTTTACACCCTTTGAAAGTATACCACTCTTCTCTCCCACTCCTTTGAACTCGTCACCATGATGTTTCTGCATCTTGTGTTTCAGTTGGGTTTTTGATTCCGACGAAGATCGCTTATTATGGTTGAAAGATCGTAGTCTTTTTTTTCCCCCTTTTCATATTATGGTTTTTTTCATTACATTAATTATATATTATGTAAATACGAACAAACTAAGTGTATCGGAACATAATTTCATATTATTCAATGTAACAAGTAGAAATCTATTTAATGAGGAAAAAAAAAGGGGAATTATTATACAAGATGAAACTGGCCGACTGGGAAAAATTTCATCTTAGCCGCCGAAATCAGGCATTGTGTTTGGCAGGTGAAAGTTACGTTACATCTGTGACGATCCTGAGTCAGATAAAAGATTTGATTTTTTAGATAGTTTTCGAAAGAATTGAATTAAAAATAACTGAGAAGGTATACTTCATGAACTAAGTTTTATAATTGTGCTCTATAGTCTCTCTAATTGTAAAACATTTTTACCTAAATCCTTTTAATGTTTAAAATAATTATAAAGGTATTATTTTAAGTTATATGATGTTACTGTAAAAAAGATTTCACATAAACAACGTGAAATAACAATCAATGATCAAACCAAAATGTGACGTGGAAAAACAAGATCTTTGCAACCTTAACAAGCGGTCTTCATCAGAGTCAAAAACCCAACTGAAACACTAGATTCAGAAAACATCTGGTGAGAGGTTGAGAAGAGTGGGAGGGAAGAGTGGTATTTTAAAAGGGTGAAAAGAAAAAAGCAGTGCCTTATTCTTGCATATAAACAATGAAAATCATCATATTGATTGGACAGGAGCTAAATTTATTATCCATGAAAAATCGATGTTGTTTAGAAATATTATTGAATCGTCTCTAATTAAATTTAATAGATCATTAGTAACGGCCTCTTCAAACTTGATACTTTCGTCACGAGGGCAATAGCTTCTTCTTAGAGGGTTGACAGCTAGCAGATAGTTTTTTACTCTTTCTTGCTGTACTCCTCTGATTCCCTAAACATCCCTTTCTGGACATTTGTCCTTTCCTGGACTTTCACCCTTTTAAAATACCACTCTTCCCTCCCACTGTTCTCAACCCCTCACCAAATGTTTTCTGCATCGAGTGTTTCAGTTAAGGTTTTTGACTCTGATGAAGACCGCTTGTTACGGTTGAAAGATCTTAGTCTTGTTTTTTTGCATTTCATATTGTGGTTTGATCATTGATGTATTTCTATATAACGAGATTTCACATAAACACATGAAATAACAATAAATGATCAAACCACAATATGAAATGAGAAAAAAAGACTAAGATCTTTGTCAGAGTCAAAAACCTAACTGATCGTTTGTTACGGTTGAAAGATCTTAGTCTTGTTTTCCCATTTTATATTGTGGTTTCTTGATTGACGATCTTACTATGTTATTGAAGTAGTTCATTGTGAATTTTATTTGTAGATTTATTGTAATGTGTTCTTACTGTTTGGTTAATTATTTGGTGATTTTGGGGGGTTACCAAAAAGAATTTGTTGAAGGGAGTAGAGTTGTGTATAAATAACTGATAACAAAAAACAATAGAACCTCGTAGTACGAGTTGTAATTCGTTCTCAGACCGAGCTCCTATTGCGATTGACTCGTATTACCAAATACGAGTCAAATACGATGATAAATTAAACAATTTTTCTCATTGAAATTAATATGAAACCAATTTAAACAGAAAAGGTGGAATTCGGAAAAAGTGTAATATGAATAATTTTACTTAAACAATAACTAATCATGTTTGAATATTAATCTACTAAACTTAAAAATAAAATCATCCGTTTCAAATTTAAAAACATAGGTACTATATACCCATCATTTTTACGCGTCGTACGAAACAAAAATTTTTACGAATGGCTGCTCGTAAAGCGAATTACTCACACAAGAGGGCATTCGTACCATAAGGTTCTACTGTATTCGGATTAAAATTTCTAAAAAAAACTGATGATGTTAGAAAGAAATCAAAGAATAGGTTCAAACATTGATTGTCTACCACGATTATAAAACATATTTTAATCTCTCATAACATCAAACATAAAAAACAGTAAACAGGAGGTCAAATACTTCAAATCTGTATGAATCAATCACCTACAAGCATATTTATTTGAAATTATATTTATTATATGCTAAGTTTTGGGATGTTAAGGAAATTCAGTAAAAAAAAAAAACATGAAAAGTCTGTTAGTATTTTGGAAAAAAAATCAATCTTTCTAAATAAATCCGTTTAAGAAAAACCTGTTATTTGTCAACATTTTGACATTAACCTGTCAGGTGATGTAATCAAACAAGCTTGGCCAGCAGTTCTATAGTCATTTTTGATCACTTTAAAAGCTTTAAGCTGATGTTTCATTTGTTTGTGTTGTGTTTCATTAGTTAAATAGAAAAGTATGATTAATTTTGATTTTGCTAAGAGAATGGGTCAGAGTAGGCCCAGTGGCTTATGTGCTTGCCTCTAGACTGGTAGATCCGGAGTTCGATACCCATTCTGACCATCGTTTTATCCACGTATGAGGTGGAAAAAACCTAATAACGATGTCTATCGGGTAATGTGTTAAGTTGTCAATGTCGAAGTTGTACGATGTCAGTCAGGTACTCGTTAAAGATCCCTGCAATAAATACACTTAAGTTAGGCAAACTTCCTATGTTCTCGCAATGATGAATGTTCATACTCGTAAGTGTTGTATCACAAGGGCCAATCTTTGGCCTATGAATGGTCTTCTCGTAGAACTTCCACCACAACCCGACTTTATCTAGGATAGAGGTGTACTTTTACTGTACTGTCTATCCTTAAGTGTCCTTTATGTCTTGATCCATCTTTTTTTTTTTTTTTTTTATTTTCCTCACGGGTAGTAACCCTACCATGAGGGAGTTTATTTTTCCTTTAACCTGTTCCCATATTGATTACAGGTTTACACAAAAGTTACATACATTTACAACTTAATTATTACATGATATAGTGTTAATTTACATGTTCTTATAATATATTCAATTAATAATATATATATACACACATACACACGCATATATACATATATATACTTACACTCACAGACATACATATATACACATATACAATATTATAATATTTAAAATTTACATTTCTTAATATATAATTTTTTTTTTAACTAACAATGTTTGTTTAACAATATTTATATAAGATCCAAGTCTCCAATAGGTAGATTATTTATAAAAGTGAAGAAGTCTCTGCTATATTTGGTGATTAACTGTTCTTTTTCTTCCGGCCATGCTCCTCCTTGTAGGATAATTTTCGTTTTGAACCGTTCTCTATGATTTTCCCACGTTGCGCAGTTGAATACGAGGTGTTCAAAGGTCTGCTCTCCTTCCATGCACGGACAGTGAGGGGGGGTCGATATGCCCAAATCTGTACAAATACGATCCATCTTAAGTAACTCTCCTGTGTCTTATGTCGATCTTTGGGTTCAGGGTATCCTTAAGTTTCTTATATTCATTCTTAAATTATTGTTCTGTATCTTACATCAGTCATAAAGTGATCGTTCGGTATCTGGTATCTTTATTTAAGTGTCTTCCATATCTGACATCCATCTTAAGTGACTATCTTGTATCGTATATCTATCCTTATGCGACTGATTGTATCTTTCATCCATCCTTAAGAGACTGTTGTGTATGTTATATCTATCATTAAGTGACATCCATACCAATTATCCATCTCAAGTGACTGTTATGTACCTTACATCAAACCTTACGTGACTGTTGCGTATGTTATATCTATCATTGAGTGACATCTATACCTTTTGTCCATCTCAAGTGACTTCTGTATCCTACATCAATCCTTAAGTGACTGTTCTATATATTTTATTTATCATTAAGTGACATCTATATCTATTCATCTCAATTGACTGTTATATATCTTATATATATTTAAGTGATATTTGGGAATTTCAAAAATTACGTCTCCATAAAATATGAAAGCTATGAACGCATTTCGAACACTTAGTGTTCGAAACACATTGTTAATTTTCATATTATACTTTTTTTTGTGTAGTGTCGTAATTCTTGAAATCCTCCAATATGAATAAATACCACACTATAACAGATACCACAAGTGATGAATTTTAAGTGACTTCTATGTCTAACATCCATCTTTGGTGACTATTCTTTACCTTATATTTATCCTTATACGGTTTGTGTTTGGCCTATTTTTTTGGCCCAGTTTAATTTTATGACTAAAAAAATATTTATGAATAGGATTCTGTCTATTCTGTTCAAAACTACGTTTTTAAATATATTTCCTCAAATCAAGTAGAAATAAAAAATAACAAGCTATCAGTGTTGCCGCTTGTGTTATTGATGAAGTCTATTCATCTTGTGCATTAAAAGAAGGCAAGACTGCTTTTCCTCCTTTACTGAACATGCGCAAATCATATCGCCTATTTGCATAATCACTAGGAGGAATGTAACTCGTGCTTTTCCGTTCAGAACAAAAGAGGTATTGTTTATCATTTTGCCACTCATGATATGAACAAGGTCATATGTTTGAAACAACCCTTATAAAAATCTGCCTTTTCAGTGCTGTGAAAATTACCCAAGTCTTACTTCTTTGAGCAGGCCATATCGCATTGAAATACAAGTAGAGATGTAATCTTAAATAGCGTTATTTCTTAATAGTTTTTTTTACGCTGCTTTGAATTTACTTGAATATAATTTTCTCTTAACTACCACCCAGGGTATAGTTTTCTTTTAGGTTTACGCATAATAAACGAGCCAGCAGGTTGGCTAACGACCGTAAGAAATGCTTCACGACCGGTACACTAAGGTCTGATTTATATCGTATTATTGGTTGTTAAACATCTCAATCTGCCAACTGTCCTTCCCTTCTAGTTTACATTCATTTTTTTTTTTTTTTTTTTTAAGGAATGATTTTTTTTTAATATCAAGTACAAATGTGCTCCAGAGATATGCATAATATAAAAATAATTGTATATCCTTGAGCACTATTACATCATTTGCATTCTTTTTGAATTCTTATTGGTTCAGTTACTTTAGTCCAAAGAGTTACTATGGACTTGACTTACTGTACGTAACGATATACGAACAGTAAGTATGTCGTTATACGATATACGATGCGAAATTCGTCTCAATATACAAAGATTTGCTCAAGAAAGAATATACGATGAAGCGTCGCATGGTGATCATAATGAAACGAATGCAAGTGAAGCAATGGGAGAAAAAACAAAATTTCAAATAAAAATTCGTTTCGACATGCGAAGATTTGCTCGTGACATGACATACGATGAAGCGTCGCATGGTGGTCATAATGAAACGAATGCAAGTGAAGCAAAGAGACAAAATAAATTTCAAATAAAAATCCGTTTCGACATATGAAGATTTCGATATATGATGCAGAATTCATTTTTTACGTACGAAGATGTACTCGTAACACGACATAACGATGAAGCGTCGAATAGTGATCGTAATGAAACGAATGGAAGTGAAGCAAAGAGAAAAAATAAATTTCATATAAAAATTTGTTTCAACATAAGAAGATTTCTATATATGATGCAAAATTCATTTTTTACGTACGAAGATGTACTCGTAACACGACATACGATGAAGCGTCCGTCGCATAGTGATCGTAATGAAACGAATGCAAGTGAAGCAAAGAGAAAAGAAAACCTGAAAGAAGTAAAAATTAAGAAGGTCAAAGGTGAAAATAAGAAACAAAAGTAAAAAAAAATCAAAAATTAAAAAACTAAAAAAAAGGTTTTCTCTGTACGAACGTAGTAAACCAAGTAAACCAGGTTTCGTTTTACGCTGAATGAAGAATAAATTTTAAAAGAAGAACAATAAATAAGCTAAGTTATGTAGTGTTAATTAGGGTGTAGCAACGGTACAGTCCACGTCCTATATCCTATCCTCCTCTACCTCTACACCCTTCGTTTCTTCCGACTTTTATCCTCTCCGCCAGTCTGATGCTCTATGCTTTATTTATTTATAATTTATTTTGTTTTTTAAATCTGTCAACTTTATACTGAGGTAAATGTATAATATAAAGTCTTCACACAAAAGAAGTTTGTTTGAATTCAAACTATGCGTTTCGAACACCTCATCTTCATCATCCAGGGTATCATTTTTTTGAACACCTTTAAAAAAAAGTTTTGACAATTTTAATGATTTGTTTAATTTGTTTAATATGTTTAATTGGTTAAAAAATCCGTTTGAAAACAAATACAACTTAAAAACAAATACGACCTTCAAAACTCATTTAGGTAGAAAATTTCAGATTTTTTTGTTAACTAAACACCACACAATTACGGACTGCTTAACTAATAACCTATTAAATTTAATTTATTTCTATTTATATGCATTTGTGATTATTTATACCGAGTAATTGTAGTATTTATTAAGGATTTATCGTAGGTTTGTAAGCTGTGGAACAGATTGATCGAATTATAATGTATTGTTATTGGAAAATTAGCCTCGGTATATGACCATTTCTGTATACGCAGTCGGTCCTGGAAACAATTAAATTCGTAAGTGAAGTTTCCACTGTATGGAAAACATCTCGATATAATCCATGTTTTATTACGAAAAACACGTTCCCAGTATTGTAAATACCTGTATTGATTTATTGCCAGGTTTCTTGACCTTTCGACCATACCGTGGAGTAAAGCAAAACTGATTGATGTTTTTTAATGTGGTGCCCTTTAGCTACATCGATAATGCAACAGCTTCCCCGATGAAATCACGGGAAGCTGCCCGCTTTACCGATGCACCCAAGGTGGACCTCGCGGAGGCAGGTATCCACAACGGGCATTATGCATTTGTCGTATAGTATGGTAAACTATACCATAGTTTGATCAATGGCATTGATCTGGTAGATGAATTTTATGAAATGTGATATGTTTTCCTTTTTTGTCAGAGTGTTTGAGTCCAAATTTCCAGCCTCTATTTCTAGGATGTGCCTGTCACTCCTATATATTGGCTAGCTTAAAATGACATGTTCTGGAGATTCTACTGTATATCCGCATTTACATGTTAGGTCATCGCTCCTTTTGAATCTACATAAGTAGCTTAAGAAGTCTCGGTGCCCTGAAAGACATTGGGTGACTTACTGGGAAGTTCTTGGTCCTGTACCGAGTTTCTGCTTGTGGGAAGAAGCGATGGGTCCATCTACCAGTCGTAGTATTGTAAATACCGTATAGTAACTACTGCCCGCCCGACTGTAGAATTACTGATAATTATAAACCAGGTGTTGACATGCTAACGATCTCGTTGACAACTCCGTCGAAACTTGTTAAAAATTGCTGTAAACTGTTCTTGAACATACTTTTGTATAGAACAGGTGTTCTCAACCTCTGTTCACCTGTGGACTCCCTGAGAACTATTTTACTATCTGTGGACTCCCTGGGAACTATTTTATTATCTGTGGACTCCCTGAAAACTATTTTACTATCTGTGGACCCCCTGGGAACTATTTTACTATCTGTGGACTCCCTGAGAACTATTTTACTATCTATGGACCCCCTGAGAACTATTTTACTATCTATGGACCCCCTGAGAACTATTTTACTATCTGTGAACCCCTGAGAACTATTTTACTATCTATAGACCCCCTGAGAACTATTTTACTATCTGTGGACTCCCTGAGAACTAGTTTACTATCTGTGGACTCCCTGAGAACTATTTTACTATCTGTGGACCCCCTGAGAACTATCTGTGGATTCCCTGGGAACTATTTTACTATCTGTGGACTCCCTGGGAACTATTTTACTATCTGTGGGCTCCCTGAGAACTATTTTAATATCTGTGGACCCCCTGAGAACTATTTTACTATCTGTGGACCCCCTGACAACTATTTTACTATCTGTGGACCCCATTCCCCCTCCAGTAAACTTATTAAAAAACTTAATTATGTGGGTGTAAATTTTCAAACAAACATTTGTTTTTAAGGAAATGCAAACTATAAAGTAATTTCATTGCATTTACAACGTCATATCAGAATACAAATATTTTTTTTTAAAAAAATTAGTAAATTATTTGTTACTCTTAAAAGGAAAATCAAGGAACAAGTTTGGAAACAAAACAATATTAATGGCAAATAGAATCGCTGCTTTTCCAGCACTTAGCTTTCTTCATCACGTTACATCTGCTTGTTGAGAGGGTAATAGTGTTTTCGTCACAAGTTTCTCAATAAACAGATGTAAACTGAAAAACACTAAAGTGTTTGTGGCGTGTCCTCTTTTACATAAAGCTTCTTTTTTCGCTTGGGAATTTATTCTCTAATTTTCCCATTATATTGTTAATTTCCATAAACATCTAACTTTTAATGGATGTTTTTTAATTCGTCATTCTTTTTTTTTGTTTGTTTTTAATTTTATTTCATTTAAAACTTTGGTTTAATAGAGTTAAAGTTTCATTTTTTTTTTAGCCTGATTAATAAAACTATTAAAGCTACGTATTTGACTAATGCGTAACTGAGTCACCTGATTACGTCTGTTTCTCTGCTTGCTCGACTCCTATAGGGAACATCAATCTTTGGTATTTCATCATTAGGCTGATGACATAAGACAGAGGGACGGGTTTATGGTATGCTGAGCCATCGGGCTTAGCCCATGTTGTAACTCCATGCTACGTTCCTCACTGATTTGTCAGGTATGCTGAGCCATCGGGCTTAGTCCATGTTGCAACTCCATGCTACGTTCCTGACTGATTTGTCAGGTATGCTGAGCCATCGGGCTTAGCCCATGTTGTAACTCCATGCTACGTTCCTGACTGATTTGTCAGGTATGCTGAGCCATCGGGCTTAGCCCATGTTGTAACTCCATGCTACGTCCTTACTGATTTGTCAGGTATGCTTAACCATCGGGCTTAGCCCATGTTGTAACTCCATGCTACGTCCTGACTGATTTGTCATGTATGCTGAGCCATAGGGCTTAGCCCATGTTGTAACTCCATGCTACGTTCCTCACTGATTTGTCATGTATGCTGAGCCATCGGGCTTAGCCCATGTTGTAACTCCATGCTAAGTTCCTCACTGATTTGTCAGGTCTGCTCTTAAACAGAGACAGGGATTGTAAACTCCAGTCCTAGTGGTGTTGTCTATCCAAGAGAGATTTTCAATTGTTATTTTTGTATCAGTGTTTATAACAAGGTAGTTGTAGTAGTAGTAGTAATAGGCAACACTGTAGGTTTCAGGGGCAGTCCTACAAGGTAGCACTTCCCTAGGACATAGGAGAAGGTTTATGTTCGTCAGAGTCAAAAACCCAAAGTCAGAGTCAGTTGGGGTTTTTGACTCTGACGAAGACCGCTTGTTACGGTTGAAAAATCTTCGTCTTGTTTTCCCATTTCTTATTGTGGTTTGATTATTGATTGTTATTTTACGTGTTTATGTGAAATCTAATATATATATATATTTATAATATATATATATATATTATATATGTTCTATTAAAACCTATGCGTATTTCTATTTTAACACATTTTCGAATTAATTTTTCAATTCCTTACTTGGTTCCTATTTTAGTGTTATGAACATCAGTTTCAATATATTATTATATATATGTATATCCGACATGTATTCTATTCAAGAACCATATCAAGTGTTATTTACTAACGTAGTTTAACACATTTTCTAATTAATTTTTCAAATTTCCTTACCTCTGGCTTCCATAAGTTTGGGACATAGATACTATCGAGTTTTCCATAGTAAATTTTCCTATTTCTGTATACTCGACTATGATTTTCGTTCTGTGTCATCGTACATTATCAGAATGTTATTTACAATACGTAGTTTCACAATTATTCTTAAAACTAATACATATTTTAACACTAGAAAAGAACTAAGATAAGACTATTCGCAAAGTCAACTGCACATAACATAATATCGGAATGTTCATCAGACAGGTAGTGACAAGGTGCCGCGTTGAGAACAACACAGGGTACTTATTCTATATACCTCGCTATTGATTGTTCAGTCCTATGACTGTCTATCGTACAAGTTTAAAAGAATTCTTGTGAATCCACTGCGGTTCACAATTTATATATATATATAATATTTAACACATAGAAGGAAGAACACAGAAAGACACAGACATAACTCACTTCGATATTTCGACAATCGTCGTCATCGGGAATGACGACGATTGTCGAAAGTGCTCGCGTGTGAGTTATGTCTGTGTCTGTCTGTGTGTTTCTTGTTTTTATTTATATATTATATTATATATATATATATATATATATATTATATAACGTATGCAAAATCAAACTAATAATAACTATTGGTTTAAGCACTATTATATTAAACCACAGTCATCTAGGAGAAGGCCATCAAGATCGACTTGCCATAATAGTTTAATATAATTGTGTGTATGCACTTAGTTATTAACTCTGAGCACACTCAGATAAATAATGCGGTGGGTAGTGGTAGACTGGTAATTAAAGTGCTTGGCGTTGCTACCTGAGATACAGAGTTTATAGCTGCTTTGACCTACATTTTTGTAAATCCGTCTGAACGCGACCCAGTCTTATTTAAAGATCCTTCTTTTAAAAAAACTTGGGAGTAGGGCAATGATCAGGAAGAATAGCCACCTATAGTCTCTATATCGAATGAACTTTGACGACTGTTATTTCTCGACTCATAAAAAAAAAAAGTTTGATCTCTTTACCTAACCTCACACTGACCAGTTCTTTTATATGATGTGTTAGCCAGCAACGTATACAGTACTAAGGGAAGTCCTTAATACTTTGCTAATTTATTTTGATTGTTATATTATAACAAGATCTTAAGGTAAAGAAATGAAATAAAAATCAGCATCTAGACCTCAGTAGAGATTCATTAAGCCTAAGGACCAAGATCTTTCAACCAAAACAAATGCTCTACAACAGTTCAAGTGTGACTGATAAAGATCAGTTATTTTGTTTGAAAGATCTTAGTCCTATTTTGAATTTTTAATGTAGTTTAGGATATATACATGTTATATATTTCACTATAAAATCACAAAGACGTTCTATACTCTACACACAAGTTCAACATCGAAGAAGAGTAACATACAGAGTAAAGAAACACACTAACTCAACATTTCAGAAAATCCGTTTTCAGCAGAAAAGAGGATTTTTTTTCAACTAATTTTTCAAACAATTTTTCAACTAAAAATTTTAGTTAGTGTGTTTCTTTATTCTGTGTGTTATCCTTCTTTGATTTCGAACACACACACACACACACACACACACACACACACACACACCACACATATATATATATATATATATATACGTTCTGTAGTTACTTTCTCTGTTCATTCCTATGTGTTAAACCATATATATATATATATATATATATATATATATATATATCAGTTCACAAACGAAGAAAAGCAACACACAGAGAAAGAGACACACTTACAAACTCAAATTTTTGGATGATCCGTCTTCAGGAGAAAAGAGAGAATGGGCGACCAAGCACGCCGGAAACACAACGGAAAATCAAAGACAAGTATACTCGTGTATATATATATATATATTTAATCGAATATTTTCCAATCTCGACGTCATATATTTAACACTATTTTTCTTTTTTATCGAGGTTTGGTCTAGCTTCAATAATATAACACCTTTAAGTCGACGTTTCGTCTATATTTGTAGACATATTCAGGGCTACATCAATACAGAGTTTAACTTGTATTGAACTTATTAACTTGTTTTACTTATATTGAACTCTGTATTGATGTAGCCCTGAAGATGTCTACAAATATAGACGAAATGTCGGCATAAAGGTGTTTCATTATTGAAACTTGACTGACCAAACCTCGATAATAAAGAAAAATAGTGTTATTATATTTAACACATAGGAATGAAGAGAGAAAGTAACTACTCACTTCGATATTTCGACAACACGTGAAATAACAATCAATGATCAAACCACAATCAGTTGGGTTTTTGACTCTGAGGATTGGTTGTTGTGGTTGAAAGATCTTAGTCTTGTTTTCCCATTTCATGTTGTGGTTTAATCATATATACGAGGTGTGTAAATAAAGTAGTGAGACTGATTTTTTTTTAAATTTTCTATTCAAGTATAATTACAATGTGATATTGTCACCTTCAAAATAGTTCCCTTCGGAAGCCACACAGCGCTGGAGACGGTCCTTCAATCATTGTAGCATTGCTGGATACTCGGATTCTGGAATGGCCTTCAGTGGTGGTTACAGCAGTTTGTATGTTAATAGTGTACCCGAATGAGTTCTTGAGGTGATTTTTCAATCTCGGGAAGAGGAACGAGTCACAAGGACTCAAGTCTGTTTAATAACAGCAGCACACACATACGTTCTGTAGTTACTTTCTTTGTTCATTTCCTATGTGTTAAATTAAGGGCTATATTATAAACTATTATTTTATTTTGCGAACGAAGTTTTCCAATCTGATTCCACATATATTTAACATTTTTTTACCTCGAGGTTTGGTCTAGCTTAAAATTAACACCTTTAAGTCGACTTTGCTTCTTTGTAGACATCTTCAGGACATCAATACAGAGTTTAACTTGTATTGAACTTATTAACTTGTTTAACTTATATGAACTCTGTATTGATGTAGCCCCTGAAGTTTTTCGAAATATAGGACGAAACGTCGGCATCAAGGTTTTATTATTGAAACTTGACTGACCAAACCTCGATAAGAAGGAATATTGTTATATATTTTAACACATAGATAGAAAAGAAAGTAACTACTCACTTCGATATTTCGACAATAGTAATAACAATTAATGATCAAACCATAATAGTTGGGTTTTTGACTCTGAGGATTGGTTGTTGTGGTTGAAAGATCTTAGTCTTGTTTTTCCATTTCATGTTGTGGTTTAATCTTATATATATACTCGCTGTACAATTGTTATAGTATTGTTTTCAATCCTCGATCAATTGTAATGCTCTATTTCTGATGACTATGATTGTCGTAATATTGTAGTAAAATTATATTTTCTTGTTATATTTCCTCCCTATGAATATATATTTCATTTAGTTCGATTGTAGGGTATTTATATCTGAAATTACTTTTTATATTTTCGATCATAAGTAAATCATTGCGTACCCTTAAAAGACTTTAATGGTGTTATTCAGTTCTTGTAAAGAACGTGTAAAGTAGAGGGTAAGAGGAATTATGCTGAAATGGTTTAAATTTGTTTAAAGAGACTATCGTCCACGGCCTGTTGAAGATAAACAAGAAAGCCGTTTAAAATACCTGCGAGACAAGGAAATGCATGGGTGCTTGTTTTTAACACAGTAGTAGTAGTAGTTAGCATATTGTGCGTAGAGAAAGGCCAATGTGTTTTGTTTCGTAAATGGAAGTATACTTTGGTTGTGCGGGCGGGCGGTGTGTGTGTGTGTGTGGGACGTTCTCGGGCACCCATACAGAAAGCGTATTAAGGACAAGGTTACTCCAGTCTAACTCCCCTCTCTCTGTCTAACGCACTGCCCCACATCGCCTCCATCCTTGTCACTCCTAAAGCCACTATGTCTTCATTTACTGCCTTCACTCTTTATGCCCCACTTCTCTCCACCAAACCATAATAGACAACTTCCATTACCCATCCACTTCCTTTCAAACATATCCACCACACTCCACTTGTTATTTTACTTCATCAATATTATTGATTTCTCTTTTTCTCGATTATTCATTTTTTTTTTTTTTAGTTTCATTTTCTTAGACCCTGTTAGAAGGAAGTTAGTTCGTAGAATAGAATCTCTCAGTTTGAAGATCTTGAATGCCTAGACAACGGTTCACTTTAATGATACATGTTTAAAAGAAGATCTACTACTTATTTATACCAATATATATATATATATTTTGGAATAAATTAATATTTATTGGAACGAATTATTTATTGTCATAGTAAATTCAATGCGAATAATACTCGTAACTTCGTAATACGAGTGAACCACAATATGAGCTCGGATAACATTGTGCATTTTGTTCGTCTTGTTTTTTTCGTATTGTTGCTTATTTTGTTTTTTTTTTGTTTTCTGTTCTTGGATATACTATCTCAGGAGATACTAACCTTTTAAATTGTTTCTAATGCTAATAATAAGAAGAATAATAATGTCATAAACACATCTGTCTATACACACAATAACACTATACATTTTGAACTTCTTTTCCTTTTTTTTTGTGTTGTCGCATATTTTTTTTTCTGGTTTTTGATATTCTGTGTAGTTTTTTTTTCTGAGTTTGTTTTGTAGTATTATTGATTTTCAAATATATTGTTTTTAGCCTTGATTGAGTATACCGAATAATTTTCGGCAAAAACGTCGCCTTGATATAAGATGTTATTACCATCTTTTTTCCAAAATTAAAACAGTCTTACTTTCTTTTTAGGTCCAAAATAAGTGCTAGAGCTTATTTTCAGGTGGCGGAGGGGGGGGGGGGGCTAAGTACAGTAAATAATAGGCGACTGAAATGCACAGACGTTGCACCCTGTATTGTATTTTTAAGATAAATTATACTTTATAAATTCCAGGAAATTGACATTGTGCATTGTTTGAAACGAACTGTAGACGTGTACAAGTGATTTCACAGAATATTTTGTTCCAAACAATTCTCTGAAATATTAGGGTAGCTAGAAATACCTACCAAATTAAACAGCATTTTTTTAACGAATTATGTTTTTCACATTATTTGAACTAGTGCTTATTTTCGAAAAAAGACGGCCTTTTGTGCCTATCCTCGATAACTAAATTAGTATTTTAAATGGTATAAAAAGATTTCACATAAACACGTGAAATAACAATCAGTGATCAAACCACAAGTCTTGTTTTCCCATATCATATTGTTGTTTGATAATTTAAATTGTATACATTTATTTATAAGTTTGTGCACAGAAGCAGTGTGTTTTATAAGAACATTCTAAGAATGATTTATGAAATGTTATTATAGACAGCACCGCAAAGTTAGTTAGTAACCTATTACTACGGTACTGTGGCTGGCCTATAACTAGAATGGCTGGTAATTAAGAAATAAACAACCCACCACCCACAGCGTGCCACTGAAAAAGGAAGCCTATAATTGCGGGGATTTGTAAACAAACAAGCTATAACTTTTAGAGTAGTGACCAAGCTGTTCATTAATCATTCCTTAGTGTATATAGTGAACAGTGTGATTCAATTAAAATGAGTATAGTGGGTCTATGGGGCCAGGTTCTCTGAACTGTTAGGTCCGGAGTTCGATACCCACCTGGCCCTCGATTATTTTAGGTAGTGAATAAATCTGAGCATGTTGCCTCTTGGAGAGGATGTTAAAACGTTGGTCTCTTAGCCTGTACGATGTCAGGTCCTCATATATATGAATCTGAGCATGTCGCCGATTGGAGATGATGTTAAAACGTTGGTTCCTTAGCCTGTACGATGTCAGGTCCTCATATATATGAATCTGAGCATGTCGCCGATTGGAGATGATGTTAAAACGTTGGTCCCTTAGCCTGTACGTTGTCAGGTACTCATATATATAAATCTAAGCACGTCACTTCTTGGAGAGGATGTTAAAACGTGTGTCTCTTAGCCTGTACGATGTCAGGTACTCATATATATAAATCTGAGCACGTCGCCTCTTGGAGAGGATGTTAAAACGTTGATCTCTTAGCCTGTATGATGTCAGGTACTCATATATATAAATATGAGCACGTCGCCTCTTGGAGAGGATGTTAAAACGTTGATCTCTTAGCCTGTATGATGTCAGGTACTCATATATATAAATCTAAGCACGTCACTTCTTGGAGAGGATGTTAAAACGTGTGTCTCTTAGCCTGTACGATGTCAGGTACTCATATATATAAATCTAAGCACGTCACTTCTTGGAGAGGATGTTAAAACGTGTGTCTCTTAGCCTGTACGATGTCAGGTACTCAATATATATAAATATGAGCCAGATCGCCTCTATGGAGAAGGACTGTTAATAACGTTGAATCATCATTAGCCTGTATGATGTACAGGTAACTCATATATATAAATATGAGCACGTTCGATCTTGGAAGGATGATCTAAAACGGTTGATCTTCTTAAGCCTTGTATGACTGTTCCAGGTACTCTAATTTATAAATATGAGCTTACGTTCGTACCCTATAGAGGATGTTAAAACGTTGGTCTCTTATCCTGTACGATGTCAGGTACTCATTAAAGATCTCTACTCTAAAAAACACATTTGGATTCCCAACGTAGAAGCAGCAGGTAATGTGGCTTGTCCATTAATAAAATGGGTGCCAAATAATAAATGAGCCAGAACCGCTCTAATAGGTGAAAGACCTTATAATTGTGAACGTTAGAAATCAAACAAAAAGTATATATCGCTGAAAAGGTAAGCTTATTGCATTATCTTCTAGCGCGTTTCGAATGCTGATACTGCATGAATACCTACAACTGACTCGGCTTATACACTTCTTCAAACCCAGTTCGTCAGCACCTCGCTTCCCGCACTCTAATTGTGTAATCGACTTTGGCTTTACGCTTTCGTCATAACACCTAATATGTATTTCCCAACGTGTGGCTCCAATTGCTATTGCAACATTTCATATGAAACATACTGATGTCATTAACATAGTACTCTGACCTTATTCACATAAACAAAAATCCATTTAACCTATATTATGTTATTTTTTTTTATTCATATACTGAATTAAAATATACAATAGTAATTTTTTTTCTTAATGATTATATATGAACGTTGAAACCACAGTAAAAAATCAGAAAACAAAGTAAAATCGTTCTACCGTAACAAGCAGTCTTCATCAGAGTCAAAACAGTTGAAAGATCTATCTGATTTCTTATTCTGGTTTGGACGTTGATTTTTATTTCACGTGTTTATTATAAAATCTTGTTAATGATTATATACAAAAAAAGTCTAAACTACTGCAACAAAATAAGAAAGCTAATTTTTCAAAATCAGAAAACGAACATTTTTCAACCAAAACAACTAGTTTTTGTCTGAATTTCATTATTTTTGAAACAAGTGGTATAGGGCATCTGGTATGGCATTGGGTAAAGAGCAAGGAAGTGGAACAAACGGCTGGGCAATGCAACTAAGGATAAACAAAGCTTTTTATCTTTCCTTTAGGTTTCTGCATAATAATGTTTTAAATGAAAAATAAACATTGATATTTTAAATAAATGATTTTGAACCTGGAAAACTGACATAGTCCCGATTCTATGTTAGTACTATATGATTTCAAAGTACTAACTTGAAATCATATACTATATTGAACGTTATAAAGCAAACAAAAAGTATATGACGAACATGAACTACCATGTATACTCACATGTAGTAAACACGTGATCATCAAACAACATTTATATCAATTTTAATATTGCATGTTATAATAAAAAAAGAAAAAGTGAATTGTTTTTTTAATTTGAAAGAAAAAGTGCCAAAGGAATTTCAAAACAATCGGATTTATGATTTAAAATCTAAAGATTGTAAAAAGCAGTACTACGGAAGGAATGGGGGTTTTTTTTGAAAGAAAGATAAAGCAATATTGTTATTTAATAGGAACAAAGAAAAGAAATGCAACAGTCCTTGCACCTGATGCATTAAGCAAGCAGCACAATTGTGCTTTCAGAAAGAAGCAAATGAACACAGAAGAACACTGGAGGTGTTGTATATTTAAAAGTACCAAACACTAATTATAACACAATTAATGATTTAATTCTTTCGAATGCTGATGCTGCATGAATACCTACAACTGACCGCCTCTAACCACCTCTTACAGAATAGATTTCGAGTTTGAATAAATGCTTGTCGCATACATAATTTTTTTTTATTGTTTAAATCGATCACCTAGAGGGTTAAAAACGTCAGCCCTGTGCAGTCTTTTTGTTTGTTCGGTGATTCTTCATTAAGAGTTCTAAATTTTGCCCAATTCAATCATATTTAATGAGTACCTAACATAGAACAGGCTTGGGACTGACGGCTTATTGTCCTCTCCGATGGACGACGTAATCAGATTTATTCACCTTCTGCGTGAGGGCCAGATGTTTGAGGGTTTGACCCAGAATTTGAGGGCCAGGTGAGGATCGAACCTCGGATACGAGCCCAGAGGCGAGTACGTTAACCACTGGGCTAACCTGACCCCCTTTGACGCATATCTAAGTCATTGTATTTTTATCTGCATACCACATTTGAATATTTCTTTAGTTTCTCTAGTTACAGAGGTATGATAGAAACAAGGACTTTTGAAAAGAGATGGGCCGTGGATATATTACTCAAAATTCGAAAAACCTTGATAGCACACCTACATCTAACTACTTACACATACCATTACACACCATCTAAGTGTAGGTAGGTACACACTACCTATACACCATTGTACCTAATTACATACTAAATTAGAGCGATGTATCTGCTTTGGTTACACTGATAGAGCGTGAAATTATTGTTGTTACCTAACAGAAGGACAAACAGACAGACAGACAGATACCAAAGGTGCCAGCTAAATTCCTAGCCACAATATTCGCTGAGGAGTAAAACTAAAGGGCAAAATAAAAATTCTTTTGAAATTGAATTTTGGTTTAGAAAACTAGAAATAGCAATAACCTTGTCTGTTTCCTGTTGCCTATCAGAGCTGTTACTTGCAGCAGAACTAATTGAACTAGCAGTTTTGACCTAGAACAGAGCTATGAACTATAGCTATATATAGAGAACGCCCTTTCGGTTGATAAGCATCATAAAGTAAGAAAGTGGTATAAGTATAAACATAGAACAGAACTATGAACTATAGCTATATAGAGAACGCCCTTTCGGTTGATAAGCATCATAAAGTAAGAAAGTGGTATAAGTATAAACATAGAACAGAACTATGAACTATAGCTATATAGAGAACGCCCTTTCGGTTGATAAGCATCATAAAGTAAGAAAGTGGTATAAGTATAAACATAGAACAGAACTATGAACTATAGCTATATAGAGAACGCCCTTTCGGTTGATAAGCATCATAAAGTAAGAAAGTGGTATAGCCATAAACATCGAGTAAATATTAAAGAGTCGAAGTCTTGAGCTAGAGTTGATCGTTTCGAATATTCAGGAATCGGAGTCGGAGTCAGTTATTGGGAGTCCTGACTCACCAGCCCTGCCTTTGATCTGGTCTTAACAGGTAGCGTGCTTGCCTTTAGTGTGAAGATCGCGTGTTTGAATCTTAGTCGTGACTCAGCATTTTTCATATGGAAGATGAGATATCTTGTTCATGCTGTCTCCTCTCAGAGGAGGGGGACATAAAGCAGACGGTCTTTAAAGCCTCTACGTGTCAGGTACTGGTAAAAGATCCCTTCTCTGATAAAACTTTTGAGTCAGGTAAAGAATTTAGCACATTCAATGAAGAATCGAATCCGGGTAATATGGCTTGCTCTTGACTTTAAAAAAAAACCTTACAAAGTAATATTCCTTGAATATTTCATCTAGTTAGAGTTCCTCATATATTAGTTAGAAGATAACAAAGATTTAACATAAACACATGAAGTAACAATCAATGAACAACCACAATATGAAATGGAAAAAAACAAGACTTAGATCTTTCAACCATAACAAACGGTCTTCATCACTGTCAAAAACCTAACGTAGGGTTTTAAAAATTAATTTATTATTATATTTTTCTTCGTTGCTATTCTCCTTCAGCATTTCTACTACTTTTTTTCGTTTTCGTTGTAGCCAACCTGTACATATTCTGTGAAGCTGTCCAGTTGACTTTTGTCTTCCGCCACTCAACTTCCTTTCCTGAGGACGACCGTTAAAAGGGTCGAAATATTGAATGTGTGTCCTAGTTTCTGTTTTTCATTCGTGTTTCTCAAAGTTTTCAAAGTATATAGTCTGATTGGATTTGATTTCATTTGAATATATATATATATATATATATAATATATATATATATATATATATATATATATTAGGAATTTTCAAAAGAACACACAGAAAAGAAATCACTGAACTCACTACTATATTTCGATGTCCTCGTCGTCAGGAATAGATGTGAATCGCTCCAAAGGCTGATAACGACTGGCTTGACGTTCAAACTGAAGCACTCAAACAGTGTAGCCAACTTTCAGAGGAAAGGGAGACAAGGAAGATAAAGAAATATAAGATAAAGAAGATATATATATATATATAAATATAATGAATATATATCGTGGCTTTGTATCGGTTGGTGGATGTATCCATTCCTGTGTTCCTTCTTCTTATCCTTTTTCTCCTCTCCTGCAGACGGCAAGACTGTCGAAATGATCGAGAACCCTGACAAGAACAAGGATAGAGAAAGAGTTTAATAAAAAATATATATTTTGGTATCTCGCAGTAATGTATGCGCATTTTGAATAATTATATATATATCGTATAATAATTATAAAGTAGACTGACTACACCAGACTTACTTCATCACAAGCATGAACTATTAGATGCTGTAGTTACTTGACTATCAATCTGTAGCATTGTTGTTTGAAGTAGATAGTAGAGTAGTTATAGATAAGGACAGACAAGATGAGTGAAAGTTTGAAAGGTCACTAAGGCGGCGAGTGTAATGGGTCCCCCCCCCCTCAAAGCTGTCAACCGGTAGAGTTGAACACTTTATTATGGTCATAGTGCGCTATTATTCTAACAAGATAGGCTCAAAGAGCCCATCTCACACTACAGCAGACCTCTTTATAACTAGTAGGAAATCTTCAGTCTCCTAAACTGTTTGAAACAGAGCATAATTTAGCAGATCATTATAAGACAAGCCCCCCCCCCCCCCCCCATCGAATTAACAAACGCATACCACTTTATGAGCTAATAGTCATTATTACTAGATTACCAAATTACTATCATAACATTAGTTAATATTGCAGGAAAATTTATTATTATTATACTATATTAATTTGTTATAATGTTGTATAGTTTATACAATTTTCGAAAACAAAAAGGAAACAAAAACGCTCTGACTTTTTGACTCTCACGAAGACCGCTTGTTAGGTTGAAACATCTTAATCTTTTTTTCCCATTTCATATTGTGATTTGATAATTGATATACCATATATATATATATATATATATATATATATTGAAACATAACAAAGACTCACTTTTCAATATTTCGACCGCCATTACGGTCGATGTGTCACAGTTTATTTTAAGTGTTATCTGTCCTTCCGGACCGTTTTCGTTTATCATGAGATATATATATATATATATATATATATATATATATATATATATATATATATATATATATATATAACATCGGTGTGTTCTCTAATCGGGGTTCGGTCAATTATAATTGACCGAATTTTATTGAATCTGTTATATATATATATACAAAATTGTCACAATAACACATGATATATATATATATATATATATATATATATATATATATATATTATATATGTATACAGTTAGCTTCAGCTACTCAAAGGGACTACTTCTGCCCGATGACGACGACTGTCGAAATATCGTTGTGAGTCTTTTGTGTGTGTCTTTATTTGTTTTTCTCTTTCCTGTGTGAACTATATATATATATATATATATATATATATATATATATATATATATATAATAGTCTTAAGTAAACAAATATACTAATTTAACTGAAAACCGATGAATAAATAATGATGATAATATTGGGATTAGTAAATTTTTGAACAAGTGGAAAGCGATCCTTACTTGTTTGTTATCTATAATGGAAGTTGAGAGAAATCTAATTTAAGATGACCAAAAGCCATTAACATTCAGACAGTAACCCCCCACTCTGTCTCGTCCCATTATCTCTGTCCCTTCTTAAGCTGACAGTAATATTGGAAATCCCATCGCAGAAAAATAAAATTACGAAATATTTCTTACTTGTAAACTAAGTTTCTTACTTGTAAACTAAGTATTGCTACAAAGAGAATTTTTTTAAATATAAAGTGGATTTTAAATTAGAATTTGTTTCATATAAAAAATAAAGTTGTACTATATATTTAATTTAGTGTACAAAAATTGGGATTCAACAGAAGTTGAAATACTCGGGGTTTCTAAAATTTGCAGTCTACCATGGTCTTTTTTTTTTTTGGTTTAAAATTTTAGCTTCGATTACTGTTATGGATTTCAGTAATAAATTATTTGGATAATTGATGTACATTTTACCAAAAGTGTTGAAAACCATGTTTAGAAAACTGGAAAAATTAAGCAGAAAAAGAACAAAAATGAAAATCGGTATACTTTTTAATAAAAGATGTCTAAATGAAGGTCTACTCCCAAAATATACTAAAATATATATATTATATATATATATATGATCAAACCACAATAAGAAATGGGAAAACAAGACTAAGATCTTTCAACCGTAACAAGCGGTCTTCGTCAGAGTCAAAAACCCAACTGACTATATATATATATATATATATATATATATATATATATATATACCAATTAAATGAAACTATTCCATAAACTACATTAACATAAAGAACACACAGAAAATCACTACTATATTTCGATGGCCTCGTCATCAGGAGGATAGAAACGAGTCGCTTCGCAGGCAGGCCAAGACTATGTTTCTATCCTCCTGATGATGACGCCATCGAAATATAGTAGTGATTTTCTGTTTCTTTTCTGTGTGTTCTTTAGGTTAATGTAGTTACATATGTTAATGTATGTATACATATATATACATAAAAAGATTTCACATAAACACGTGAAATAACAATCAATGATGAAACAACAATATGAAATGGGAAAACAAGACTAAGATCTTTCAACTATAACAAGCGGTCTTCATCAGAGTCAAAAAAACCAAAAAAAGCCCAACTGATTTTTTTCCCATTTCATATTGTGGTTTGATCATTGATATATAAAAAGCATATTTACTATATATATATATATAAAAGATCAAACCACAATATGAAAATGGGAAAACAAGACCAATATCATTCAACCGTAAGAAGCCGTCTTCGTCAGACTCATAAGCCCAACGTCAATTGGGTTTTTGACCCTGACGAAGACCGCTTGTTACGGTTGAAAGATCTATCTTAATCTTGTTTTCCCATTTCTTATTGTGGTTTGGTCATTGATTACATATATATACATATGTTGTTGTTAATTTGAAGAAAAATACAAATAACCTGATATATAGCAGATCTGTACATTTGGTTGACATAAAATACTATAAAAAACAGTGCACAGGACTTAATTTTATATTTGTTTGCATTGGTGTAGGTATAGTAAGATCGCTTGAGTAGGTGCTGTCTAGATGGTTGTCCAGATTTTTTGCTAACTTGGTATGTTCTATGACCTTAGTTATAAGTAACCTTGAAGTTTAAAGTAAGAGTGTATATATTAAAGAAAAAGTTGTGATGAAGTATTGTAGGGAATTCTTAACGGCATAAATGTTTTATTTTATTTAGACATGTAAGCAGGTTTAATTTAATGTATACATTAGCCCGTAATGGAAGTATTCAATGTTTGACCTTGTGTATAAACATCATTATTAACATATTGTGTGTCATATATATGATAAGTGACAAGATTCATTAGGATATTAATGTATTTAGGTATGCGAGTTACTTTTAAGAAAACAATTGAGGTGTTGAAGGTTTCGAGGTAGCCGAGTGACCTGCTGACAAAAAGATAGGGTGAGAAAGAGACAAGAAACTGAATTAGAAGAAAAATTAGGGAACAAGGTTGGAGGCCGTAAGGAAATCTTGAGTGTTAGAAGAGGTGTAATTAAAGAAAAGGTCGTGGGAGCAAAAGAGATGGAGGATAAGGATGTGGGCTTTGGTGGAGTGGGGGAGCGGATGAGAGGGAAAGAAAGCGAAGAGGAGGAGCTTGTGGGTGACCCATTAAACTTGTTTAGCTTGAGAAGCGGAGAGAGTGGAGGCGGCTCGCTGGGGGGCGGCATTCTCAATTATTCGCTATAACTTCAACTTGATTTTGTTACAAAGTCCCTACTGCATTAGTGGAGGCGGCTTGCTGGGGGGGGGGGGGGGGCGGCATTCTCAATTATTCGCTATAACTTCAACTTGATTTTGTTAACAAAGTCCCTACTGCATTAGTGGAGGCGGCTCGCTGGGGGGCGGCATTCTCAATTATTCGCTATAACTTCAACTTGATTTTGTTACAAAGTCCCTACTGCATTAGTGGAGGCGGCTTGCTGGGGGGGGCGGCATTCTCAATTATTCGCTATAACTTCAACTTGATTTTGTTACAAAGTCCCTACTGCATTAGTGGAGGCGGCTTGCTGGGGGGGCGGCATTCTCAATTATTCGCTATAAGTTCAACTTGATTTTGTTACAAAGTCCCTGCTGCATTAGTGGAGGTGGCTCGCTGGGGGGCGGCATTCTCAATTATTCGCTATAACTTCAACTTGATTTTGTTACAAAGTCCCTACTGCATTAGTGGAGGCGGCTCGCTGGGGGGCGGCATTCTCAATTATTCGCTATAACTTCAACTTGATTTTGTTACAAAGTCCCTGCTGCATTAGTGGAGGCGCTCTGCTTTTTAAACTAAAAACATTTACCTGACGACATCACTAGTTCGTCTCCTTCAGTGTAACTTGACTACCTGCATCGGTACACCTAAACTAGTTGATATCATATATCAAAACTGTCAGAATTGATAAAAAACGTCCCCCCCAAAACTGTCACCGCCCTGCCTTCCTGCGGGACTCTTCGCTCTTCACACCTCCTGATGACGACGATGGTCGAAATATGGATGTGAGTTATGTCTGTGTCTTTCTGTGTGTTTCCTTCGTTTTGAATTTATTTTATATATATATATATATATATATATATATATATATATATATAAATGAACCATATACACGTTTCCTGATTCTGCACGTATTTTTAATTTCCTGAAGATTGAATGTGAGTCTTAGTATGTGTTTTCCATTCTTGTTTTCAAAGTTTTCAATATATATATATATGTATATTAATTTTTTAAAATATTTTTGTATACATTTGTTTATTTTCTATTTTCTTCCCCTTTATTATTCTTTTAATTTCTGTTAATTTCGACTCTTTCGTTCTTTTTGTGTTTTCTCTTTCGCGGCAGCACTGCTTTAGCCCTCTAACCAAAGAGTTCTTCAGTTGATTGAAAAGTCCGGATATTTAGATACTTGTAATATTATAGTGCCTGACTTGTTGTAAATAAAGTCAAACAAGTTTTCTAAACTTAATACCGGATATTAAATGATCAATAAAAATAGAAATGATGCATACAAAATGATATTGATGGAACATATATTTATAAATATGTAATAATCTTCAAGGTAGATTGCCTACTAATATAATACTGGCAATTACAAATTGCATTTCTAGTTGCCCCTGAGTTGCATTAAATATGTTAATGGATCGCATGTTTCTGTTTGACAGGATATGTTACTTTACTTAATTGTCTATCATTTTATATTATAACACTCTTAAATATCTACACATTATAGCATGTTTTAAACGTTTGACATTTGATTTACTCTAACATTTATATTTTGATTACTTTAGAGTAGTAAATGATATTTTTGCAAAGTTAATTCCGTCAGATCTTTTGATGAAAGAAGTTATTAACAAGGAAATCTTTAGCTTACATTGATTCAGCTTTTAAATATGTTTTCGATATATATTACGACGGTCTTTTCCTGAATGGTATGTGTGAGGAGGGTAGCACTGAATGGTATGAGTTGAAAGTAGCACTGAATAATATGAGCTGAGGACATAGTAATGACATGCGCTGAGTATTACACAGAGTGACATGAGAGTGGGTGCAGTACAATGGACTGAAAAGTAGCACTGAATGGTATAAACTGATTATGATAGCACTGAGTTGTATGAACTGAATATAGGACTCAATGGTATGAACTGAGAGTACCAATTGAATGGTATGAGCTGAGGAGTGGTATAGCTGTAAGTGGTATGCGCCAAGGACCAATACCAAGACCAAACCATAGTTCATTGGTATAGCTCCGTGTGGCATCAGTGAGGCATGCAGTAATTTTTATGAGCTGAGAATAGTATTGAATTGTATGAGACGAGAATAGCAATGAATGATATAGACTGAGAACACTGAATTGTATAAGCTGAGGATAGCACTGAGTGGTATGAACTTAGGCTACACTGAAATGTACGAGCTGGGATGGATCACAGTGGCATAAACTGATGATAGCATACCGCATAGTTGATATACCTGAGGATAGCACTGAGGCACATGAACTGATGACAGGACTGAGTTGTATGAGCTGATGATAGCATACTTGTATCATAGCATACCACATGGTGGTATGAGTAGCAAACCAGGTAAATGATATACCTGAGGATAGCACTGAGGGATATGACCTGATGATAGCACTGAGTTGTATGAGCTGATGATAGCATACTTGTATCATAGCATACCACATGGTGGTATGAGTAGCAAACCAGGTAAATGATATACCTGAGGATAGCACTGAGGGATATGACCTGATGATAGCACTGAGTTGTATGAGCTGATGATAGCATACTTGTATCATAGCATACCACATGGTGGTATGAGTAGCAAACCAGGTAAATGATATACCTGAGGATAGCACTGAGGGATATGACCTGATGATAGCACTGAGTTGTATGAGCTGATGATAGCATACTTGTATCATAGCATACCACATGGTGGTATGAGTAGCAAACCAGGTAAATGATATACCTGAGGATAGCACTGAGAGATATGTCCTGATGATAGCACTGAGTTGTATGAGCTGATGATAGCATACCACATGGTGGTATGAGTAGCAAACCAGGTAAATGATATACCTGAGGATAGCACTGAGAGATATGACCTGATGATAGCACTGAGAGATATGACCTGATGATAGCACTGAGTTGTATTAGCTGATGATAGCATACCACATGATGGTATGAGTAGCAAACCACGTAAATGATATACCTAAAGATATCACTGAGGGATATGACCTGATAATACTTGATAATACTTAGCACTTGATAATACAAAGTTGAATGTGCCACTGAAAAGTTTGAACTCATATATGAAATTCAACTTTTTAAGCTATTAACAATCGAATTAGCACCTGTCATCCTTAAGTTTTATTACTTCAGCCAACATTAGTCACATTGATGGTCGAGATAGAACAAGCGTATCGTAAATAATCTGTAATTGGCTCATCGTAAATCTATAATTTCATTTTGATTCATCACTTACTTTGCATAATAACTACTGTTTGACTCTGAAAGCATGTTGCCATTTTTACGAGCGGAAACTTTTGAAATTACTTTGTAATCATGCAAATAGCATTAACATTACCTAAATAATAATATTATTATTAAATAACATTTAAATTATTCAAGAAGTGTTAGCATTGGTTCAGTTTTGTCTAAACCATTCTCAATCTTTACCTTTTGTTGAGTTCTATTTTACTTTTTATTGAAGTTTTACCTTTTTTGACCAAACCTGAGAAATGAATTGCACTCCTATCCCCTTTTTACTCGATCAATAACCGGTTATTCGTAATCGGTTTTAAACCATAAAATCAACAGGTATAAACTAGAATTACTAAAAGTCATATCGATTTGACTCCACTTCTTCGAATCAGACTTGTATTTATTATTATCCATTTAGATCAACTTTGACCTGTTAATTCTATTAAATGGAAGTTTAATTTCTGATTCGAATTTAAAAAAAAAAAAAAGAAAAAATACCCATATGAAAGGTGTATAGATGGAATTACATCCAATTTTTCAAGCCTTTACGATATTTTGACCGAGAAAATGGAATTTAGAAAAACGGGAACAATGCTTGAAATTAATTAATTTTGATGAGCCTATTTCATGTTTCTGAATGAATGACGTCGGAATACAGATATCTTTTTCAAAATTTTAACAAATATTTTCTTAATTATAATTTGAAGAAGTTTCATACAAATGAATTGTTAGAAAAAAATTAATCTAACTTTTTTTATATAAAAGTTGCATATCATTTCAAAATATTTTAACTTTATAGTAAAGTGATGGAAATATTCTGGCTGATGTTTTAATGCTATATTTGAATATTTGAACTATCAGTTTGATATGCTATTGATACTCGTATATTTTTGGCTCTACTATACTAATAGTAGTATAGTTACTAATAGTATATATTATATATATAGTTACAATATATATATTATATATATATATATATATTATAGTAACTATATATACTATTATAGTTATAATAGTATATATAGTTACTAATAGTAGTATAGTTACTAACTAATAGTAGCTATACTATACTTAGCATGAACAACAAATTGCGTACTATTGTCCCCGTATACTAGCTTTTATATGGTTTTAAAAATAAGAGTTTTATATCAAAGCTAACAACACGTTTCGAACACTGAGTGTTCTTCTTCAGGTTTACATCTGAACCGCAACAAGCGGTTCAACCCTTGCGTCAAGGGTGTTATCGCAACAAGTACGTAGGAAAGAATCCAGACACTCTTGTGTGTGACATAATTTTTGAAATTCCTTCAATTCATGAGTAAATACCACACTATAATAGATTGCAAGTATATGAACTATTTTTTTATTCGTGGACTTTTGATCTTGGGGCTCGTTGAGACCTCATGAATTAGATAGTTATTATTATCTACATTAGATAGAATAATGTAGGCTTTTTGTAGTGCTATTTTGAGATTTCTGTAAAAGTTGTACCTCACATTGATTAGCATTACTTCCTTGTTAGGGATTGTTTTGCCTTTTGTGTTTATAATTAGCTGAATCTTTGCAGTGACTAATACTGAATGAGTCAGGCTTGATTGGACTGCTCAGCCTTGACTGCTCTCAGATCGATCTTGTTTCAGTTATACATTGTTTTTAAAAAAATGACTCATCTTTGTCAAAGAGCTGGTGTATTTCATGGTTCATACTTGACTCTTGGGTAATACCAGATATCCCTCCGAACTCTACTGCAGGCCCATTAGTCAGTGTACGACCCATGCTTGAATCAATATGGATATAGAAGTTTATTAGTTATCATTATACCAGTATCAGTATACGACTCATACCAAATCAGTATGGATGCAGCATTCTAGTACGTATCAGTATACCAGTAACAGTATACGACCCATACCAAATCAGTATGGATGCAGCAGTCTAGTACGTATCAGTATACCGGTAACAGTATACGACCCATACCAAATCAGTATGGATACAGCAGTCTAGCACGTACATTATACTAGTATCAGTGTACGAGCCATACTAGAATCAGTATAAATATAGAAGTTTAATAGTTATCAGTCTACCAGTATCCGTATACGACCGATACCAAACCATTATGGATGTAGCAGTCTACTACGTATTAGTGTATGACCATACTAGAATCAGTATGGGAAAGAAGTCTTAATAGTTATCAGTCTACCAGTATCCGTATACGACCGATACCAAACTATTATGGATGTATCAGTCTACTACGTATCAGTATACTAGTATCAGTGTACGACCCATACTAGATCAGTATGCATATAGAAGTCTAATAGTTATCAGTCTACCAGTATCCGTATACGACCGATACCAAACCAGTATGGATGTAGCAGTCTTCTACGTATCAGTGTACGACCATACTAGAATCAGTATGGCTATAGAAGTCTAATAGTTATCAGTCTACCAGTATCCGTATACGACCGATACCAAATCAGTATGGATATAGCAGTCTAGTACGTATCAGTATACTAGTATCGGTATACGACTAATACTATCCTACTGATATGGATATATCAGTCTATATCCTTATACTAGTATCCTTATACCACCGATAACAAATCATTATGGATTTAGCAGTCTAGTACGTATCAGTATATTAATATCAGTATATGAATACACGAATCAGTATACCAATAACTGTATACGACCAATACTAAAATCAGTAGGATATAGCAGTCTAATATATATCACTGTACCAGTATCAGTGCACGATCCATGGTCGTCTACTATCAGTTTTTTAACATGTAATGCCAAAATTGTCACATTATTCGATAATCATGTTCATTCGTTTTGTGTTTGTCATGTTCTCTAGTGGACAACCTTCAAAAATCGTTACGTTCCTAGTATGCACATACTTCACAAACATCAAGTGGTGTTTCTTTGAATCTTTTTGACATTTATCCTCGTAATCTGCTGCTATGTATATGAACTTAGAAAACAAATTACAATGTTATTGAATTACTCCTATTATCAGAGATTACTTGTTTTTTCGCCTACATGTCGGATTCCTCCTCGAGAAACCCGAACATAAATGAGTGTTTTGAAAAATGATAGAACTTGAGTTATTCTTCTTACCAGGTGACACTAGCTCTCTGTTATAACACTCCTTGTGAACATTTGTATTAACTGATGTTTTTGTCAAGTTTTTGGAGATTGAGTTATTCATCTGAACTGTATATGAGATCCTCCATTTTGAAGGCCTGTATAAGTGGGGGGTTTTGCAAACTGGTGATTTGTATCACCGCATACGTTCAGCTTGCTGGCTTGACACCTGCCTTCCTCTCAAAGTCAGTCATTCCTCCTTATGAACACCTGTTTTGACTTCAGTGCGTATTAAAAAATGATTCATCTTTATCATAGAGCTGGTATATTTCATGGTGCATACTTCACTCTTGGGTAATACTACATATCCCTCCTAACTCTACTGCAGGTCCATAATGACTGTACTAGCTATGAGTATACAGAGCTAAAATGAGAGCTATATGAGTATACGACCCATACTAGAATCAGTATGGATATAGTAGTATAATATGTATCAGTATACCAGTATATACGACCGATACCAAATCATTATGGATATAGCAGGTCGACGTGTTGCCCATTTTGCCATTTGGAGCTTAAGATAACACTCAAGACTTCGAAGCGTCCGAGTTGACCTCGCGGAGGAGGGCCCGCACGAATCTACAGTCGCGCATCAAAACTTGACTACTCGTATCAGTATCAAGTTTTCGTACTCAAAACCAGCCCAATACATAAATATGTACATACTAAGTCTAGGGGTACTTTAAATACTAACCTTAGGAAAGAACTATAAAACTAATTAACTTAAAACTCCAAAGGGTTGACTTATTACTAATACATGCATATTGTTAGTGCTACAGAGGTTAGTAAATAAGATATTATCAACCGTCATACCTCGTCTATCGCTGGTGAAGTCACCCGACCGGTTTCGCAATGGCTGCACCATCAAAGGGACTAAACCAATCTTCCAGAATCACAGATTTAAATACATATTTTAATACAATGGTACCACTACAGCCTAAATTTTGTACGTAATAGTATTTTTTTATTTTTTGATCTCTTTGTTTTTCCTTTTACAATTTAAGTCGTCTCTTTACTGTCTGTCCTGTGGTATATATATCCGTGATTCTGGAAGATAGGTTTAGTCACATTGATGATGCAGCCATTGCAAAAACCGGTCGGGCGACTCCACCAGCGATAGACGAGGTATAATGGTTCTTATGGATTAAGATTCCATATTCCTCTTAGGGATTACATTATCTAACATAAAACCATAGGATATATAAATTATACACAAAAAGACATAAGCCCACAAGGTACTTCATATTCGTTATGAACACCACCCACATAAATGGCAGTATTGCCAAGCTATTCTGACAATGGCACAGTGTTCCTCTACCTTGGGAACAAGACAAGCAGACACCATTGTCGTTCTCTAGCCCAGTTTCTCCTCTCTGGGAAACAAGTCCGGCCTTACTTTCAATCGCTCACTCCAATCTGGCTGGCACCTAGATCCCCAGCCCACTTACCTAACACCTTTCGCATGGCCTCTCCTACTTCAACTCATTATCCCCCACAGCTCTATAATCCCACTTTCTTCACCAAATCCTTTAATTATACAGCTTATGATGAATCTTATGGAATCAGGCCATTCATTAGTTCTTCAACAAATTAACATCTTCATTCTCATATGCGATGTGATAGAAGTTGCATATTCTGTAGTATCTTGTTACATACAGTTCATTCTGCTGTAGACCGTGTATATTCTATCGTATCGTATTACATATAGTTCATTCTGCTATAGACCTTGTATATTGTATCGTATCGTATTACGTATAGTTCATTCTGCTGTAGACCTTGTATATTATATCGTATCGTATTCCATATAGTTCATTCTGTTATATACCTTGTATATTGTATCGTATAGTATTTCGTATAGTTCATTCTACTATAGACCTTGTATACTATATCGTATCGTATTACATACAGTTCATTCTGCTATAGACCGTGTATATTGTATCTACCGTGTTACATATAGTTTATTCTCCTATAGACCTTGTGTATTATTTCGTATCGTATTACATACAGTTTTTCTGTTATAGACCTTGTATATTGTATCGTATAGTATTTCGTATAGTTCATTCTGCTATAGACCTTGTACGAGTATACTGTATCGTACCGTATTACATTCACTTTATTCTGCTATAGACCTTGTATATTGTATCGTATCATATTACATATAGTTCATTCTGCTATAGACCTTGTATATTGTATCGTATAGTATTTCGTATAGTTCATTCTGCTATAGACCTTGTACGAGTATACTGTATCGTACCGTATTACATTCACTTTATTCTGCTATAGACATTGTATATTGTATCGTATCATATTACGTATAGTTCATTCTGCTATAGACCGTGTATACTGTATCGTACCGTATTACATACACTTTATTCTGCTATAGACCTTGTATATTGTATCGTATCATATTACATATAGTTCATTCTGCTATAGACCTTGCCTAGACATGCTTGTTATAGATTCTTTTGGTTTGTATTTTGAATAATTTATTTGAATATATTTCTTTGGCTATTACAAAAGCCGAATTTACAATTATTATATTATTTAATTAAATAATAAATAAATAAATTATTTAATAAATAAATAAATTAAATTATTTAATACATAAATAAATTAAATAAATAATATATTATTATTTAAATTTAATAATAATAAACACAAATAATTGAAAATATAGGATTATTTTGTAATTTATTTATATATGATAATTAATTGCATGCCTTTATAATGTAATAGAGGTTAAATGTAGTTCTTGCATTGAAGCATAAATGCTTTGAGGTCGTTAATTTAATTATTTTTTTAGTTTAAATATGTGTTTATTTTCAATTAAGATTATCTATGTTAATTTAATGATTTTCAATTTTTATTTAAATAGCCTTAATATTAGTTTAATATCGGTCGTGACTTTGTAAAATTATGTATAGTGAACTTGGTTTTAATTTAATAAATATTTTTTATCATACTCAGATAAATCGATAATATAAAGCCTCACACAAAAGAAGTTTTTTTTAAATTCAAACTAGGCGTATTGATGATTTTGTGTTCATCGTCAGGTTCAAACTGCGCTACTACATACTTAACGTGAGTGAACGTCGGACAGTTTTAAGGTCCTCCACACCTTCCATTGGATATTTACCTGACGATGAACACAATCATCTAGTCAAACTAGATGACCCTAGTTTGAATTTAAAAAAAAAAAACTTCTTTTGTGTGGAGATTTTATATTATCTATTTACCTTAGTATGATAAAAATATTTCACATAAACACGTTAAATAACAATCAATGATCAAACCACAACATGAAATAAAAGACTAAGATCTTTTAACCGTAACAAGCGGTCTTCGTCAGAGTTAAAAAAAAAATTTTTGACTCTGACGAAGTCAGCTTGTTACGGTTGAAAGATCTTAGTCTTGTTTTCCCATTTCTTATTGTGGTTTGACCATTACCTTACTATGAGTGAAAAATACACGATTACAGATTGCACAACTAATGAGAAAAATATTTTATTTTATTAAAAGCATTGGAGTGTCTTAATGCTGCGACAATCTAATGCTACTTTTGAATTTTATATTCCTATGGAAATCGATTGGGGAAGTGAAATAAACCAGAAAAAATATATCGTTTTTTTTTTTATTTTTTTTTTATGGTCATGTAAGGATTACTAACCAATAAGTAGTGTCGTTTTTCTGCGGTCTGATTGAAAGGTTGAGATTTCTGTTGTCAGGGTTGTATTGTGGAGACATGTTCATTACAGATGAAGGTTGGAAAACCTTTGAGGTTGTTCCTGTTGGTATTAGATAACGTGTCTTTTGTTTAAGATCATTAACTAACATGACAGGGAGGTGATGAGAGTTAAAGTAGCTGGCCTTTAGACTTATACTTTCTCAAATTTGTTTTTTTCAACTATCGCTCCCTTAAGGCACAATTTGATTTGCCAACGCCCTCTAAAGAATTTAATTGGATAATATCAAAAAAAAAAATTATTAAATTGCAAAATATATGACATGTAAATAAGTTTTAAATCATTAGTTGTGCAATCAGTAATTGTGTGGTATTTACTCATTCTGAGATAAAATAAATAAACAAACAAAAGTCTCCACACAAATGAAGTTTTATTCAACAATAACGACGCGTTTCGAACACTTTGTGTTCATCATCAGGAAGACACCAAGGATGTGGTGCTGAAGGGTTGGTAATATAACTTTAGATTACACAAAGCACGACACAGAAAAAAGGAGTAAAAAGCAGAGTTACTGAATTCTCAATACAGTCGATTCTGGTTAATTGGGACACATTGGGACCGAGGCGTTTTGTCCCAATTAAGCGGCTGTCCCAATTAAACGAATTTCACTTTTTTTTTGGAAATTCATTGGATTGGTTTTAGGAACAATGCCATTAAGCATTGGATGGGGGGGGGGGGGGGGGGGTGTTTTGTCGCTGCACTGGCTCGGATGGAAAAGATAGCAAATGTGAACATGAGGCAGCTGCGGATTTTTAAAACGCGGGTATCGGGTTCAGAAAGAAGCCGCCTTTCTGACTTTCCGGGATTTAGAAGGGGGTGGTGTTTGTTTTGCCGCTGCACCGGCTCGGTTAAACCGGAACTCAGATAAAACATACTCGGTTAATCAGGACTCTACTGTACTAAAATCTTAAATTTACTGTCCCAATTAAGCGGAATGTTGTCCCAATTAAACATACAAATTTACAATTGTAGTTCATAGTTTGGTTTCCGTTCTTTGAGATTTGTCCCAAATAAGCGGCTGTCCCAATTAAGCGGAATCCACTGTATTTCGAACTGTTGTTCGTCAACAGGAGTAGATTAGAAGGGAGGACGAAGTGAGAGAGATCTTCCCACATCGAAGGAGAAGGGGAAGATATAAATTAAGAAGTATTAATCAATTAAAAACACTCGCTTGTAATTTTCTTATTTTCGGTTTTAACCATCGTCAGGAGAGATAACAAAGAGAAACCAAGCGCACTGGTGCAGAGACGGCTGGAGACCAACAATGTTGTCGCATGCTTGCTCGTTCACACAGAATAAGGTGGACAAGAATAAATTTCAAATTAAGTATAAGATAGCCTTTAGAAAAAAGTAATACAAGAAAAAAGGATGAATAGAGGAATTGATGCATAAATAAAAATAAAAATATTCATATAAATTATTTATACATTTTTATGAAATATTATGCAGCACCGTTGACTCGTGCTTATTTCATGTTTTATTCCTGATGTCATTAGAGCCATAAGTGCTGAGACCATGTAATGTGCTCTGTAAATCCAAGCATTGGTCAGTGAACTAAACGTTTCAGTTTTAAAATATGTGTTCTAGTACATGGACCTTTGTTATTCTACAGTGAGCTGTAACTGTGCTTCTGTGTATTTTAGATGCCGTTAACCTATTTTCAAATTAGAATCACAAAAGATCTGCTAACTGAAAAAAAAAAATGTTTTGTTCAAGTTTTCAAAAGTCTCAAGTGTTGCATTTATGCAAACGAAGTCTTCAAACCATGCATTGTATTTGCATAAAGGACAAAACTGTTTCCAAACTTTTGGAATTGATAGGCCGTAATATTAAGAGTTTTGGTTGAGAATTAGAGTGATAAACAGTTTTCCACATGGTACTGGTTTTCTTGGTGACCCATCCGTGCTCAGGTACAGATGGGTACCTGATATATGTAACCTGGTCATGATCAGTTGTTGATGGTTGTACCTGATACCTGAAGTTTATTGTTGTCTCCTTCCCTCTGTGACTTTCTTTGCAAATTAATAATCAAAAAATTACTTTACACTAATATTCAGTGTAATTATTGCTTTAAAATACGATTTCAAAATCAAATAAGAGTAACACACAGACTAAAGAAACACATTACATACTTAAATTTTCGGTTATATAACTTAAACATACTTAAATTTTCGGTTATTTAACTTAAATTTTCTCCATCTTCAGGAGAAAAGAGAAAGGAAGACCAAGCGCGCGTAGACGCAACGGCAAGTAACGTACTATTTGGGTTGCGTCTACAACGTGCTTGGTCTCCCTTTCTCTTTTCTCCTGAAGACGAATTACCCGAAATTTTGAGTTTGTTGTGTGTTTCTTTACTCTGTGTGTTTCTTTACTCTTCTTCGACTTTTGAACTCGTATTGTGTCAAGTTTTGATCGTTTTTCAGTTTATAAAATAAATATCTTTAAATTAAGAATACTTACAGTTTTTGACTGTAAAATATAACTACAGTTATATAGTTAAGTGAAACCTCAGATTTCATGCTTTTCATCGTTCTGCTGTTGTTTTGTACTGATGATATATATACTACTTTTTTATTTATATGGGTGTCAAATAATAAATGAGCCACACTTTCCTCATTTAGAATAGCACTCAAAGGTGGATAGCCTTATAAGTGTGGTAGTTGGAAAACAAAACATCAAGAATGTTTGTTAGACTTAAATCTCATTTCTTCATTATATTCATAATTTCAAGATTTATATCTTTAATTTTAATATATGAATTCAAGATTTATATATATTGAATATATGTCTTGATATATTCAAGATTTGTTTATATCTTGAATGTATATATATCAACATTTTTTATTTCAAAGTCCGCTGGACCGTTTCTTTTAATCACTATATATATATATATAATATATATATATATATATATATATATATATATATATCTCAGGAGAGAATCTATGTACATTGAATATATATATATATATATATATAAAGATTTCACATAAACACGTGAAATAACAATCAATGATCAAATGAATGTATATATCCATTCTTAGTCTTGTTTTCCCATTTTCTTATTGTGGTTTGATCATATATATATATATATATATATATATATGGATTGTGGTTTGATCATATATATATTATATATATATATATATAGTTCAAGGTACATAAAGAACTATAGAGAAATTAAAAACACAAACTTACAGTCTCTAATTTTTGGTTGAACCGTCTTCAGGAGAGAATCTATGTACATTGAACTGTATTTGTCCATTTCGGAGCGTATTTTCATCGAAAAAGTGTATATATATATTCAAGATTTAATAATTTGAAAAATAAAAGATGCAATTATACTTATATGGAAGGTAATTTTGTTATTTGAAATTGATTGAACTTTGCATAAATATTAATTAATTATACCATCTTGTTTATTGATTGTTCAGCAATGTTCAGATTAGAGTGGTTATTGTTTGGACAGTCATTGCTGGGGGGGGGGGGGGGGGGGTTATAACTGCCTTAGCCTATTGAAATGGCCAGTGGCGGAATCATCCGTTTATCGACAACTAACACAGTTAAGCTGTTACCTCTCCTCATTTACCCAGTGCCTATTATCTCCTCCATTAGCTTGTGAAAGTGCCTTACTTCCACTGACGAACCTACTATTATATATATATATTATTAAAAACGTTCTTCAAGAAGCAAGTTTCTGCCAACTATGGTTACGTTTTTAATAATATGTGCTTAAAAGAAGGGCTGCTACCAAAATTCGCAAATATATACCATATATATATATATATATATATATATATATATACGTTTCACGGTGAATCACAAACACAGAACTAAGGAACAAACATACTTACTGTCTCTAATTTTCATTTGAACCGTCATCAGGAGAATTGAGAAAGGAACACCAAGCGCACCTATGAAGTGACGGTTGGAGACCAACCGTCTCCAACCATCGCTTCACAGGTGCGCTTGGTGTCCCTTTCTCAATTCTCCTGATGACGGTTCAACTGAAAATTAGAGACAGTAAGTGTGTTTGTTCCTTAGTTCTGTGTTTGTGATTCACCGTGAAACGCTTGTTGTCCTTTTGGATCGTTTTCCTGTTCACAATATATATATTCGACAGTCTAGTCGAAGGTTTTGTCCGGCTAACATTGTTGTTCCTTTAAATAATGTAAATTTCATTTTCTTAGTTAAAAAGTTCTTACTTCTGCCTCTGAAAAAGGTTTTAAATAAAACCGAAACGTTGGCAACGAGAGTTTGATTTTTTATCCTGGAAAATTGACCGAACCCCGATTAGAGAACACATCTATATATATATATATATATATATATATATATATATATATATTCTATATTTTGTTATTGAGGGCTAGGTCAAATAAAAGAAAATAAACTCCTTCATTGGCCGACGTTTCGATGTATTTGTACATCATCTTCAGGGCTAAAATTGGAATAAGAACTATAATACATTTATCAAAACAATCTACAACTCACACACACACATATATATATATATATTATATATATATATATATATATATATATATTATTTGGCAATTACCACCATGCATTCGAAAAACTGTCAGGAGACTGGAGCAGCTTAGTCTGAAAGTCGTGAACGCCGAAGCTGCGGCACATTTTAATAAAATATAGATATATGTTTATATATATATTTATACAAAAACTATAGTTTATCGGGACTCGGTCCTGATGAATGAGTCCCAATAAACTATAGTTTTTGTTTCTATTCCACGGTCGATACTTTTATCAATATTTATTTATATGTATATGTATATAAACTAAGCTCAATTATTAGCTTGATACATTAATATGCCAGTCAACTGAATTATCCGTTATTAATTTTATTTTATTATGGGTTAAATTAAAATGAGTTTATCTTTATCGCAGTAGTTGAAGATGGTTGCTATGAGTATTTTTTTTTATTCGTTTTAATCGATGATTCTACAGATTCTACATTAGGAGTCCTAAATTTTGCCTAACTCAAGTGCATTTCGAGTAGGGATCTTTAACGAGTATCTTTATAAAATATGTGTTTTAGCCACTTAATAAACAAAACAAAAAAGTAATAGAATAAGTTTAAAACGAAAAAAATTAAACTAAAAAAAAAGTTAAAGATCTTTTTGTAAAAAAGAATATTTATTCCATTAATAAGCTAAGAAAAAAAAAGTTGAATAAATTAAAATACATTTAAATAATGAGGTTAATTAAGGAATTAATATAAATAAATATATATAAAAAAATAATTTAAACATTTCATAATAAAATGGTTTTGGTTGATACCTGCATGTAAAGGATTTCTTATATAGGCTTCCCAGAAGCTCTTAAAGGGACCGGTTTTTGTGTATATGTCATGTATTTACATACGAGGTGTATAAATAAAGTAGTGAGACTGGCAACGTCGCTTTCGATCTGGCAACGTCGCTTTCGATCTGGCAACGCTGGAGACGCGTGGCCTTGAGTAGCGTCAGGTGCACGTGTGATGCGCCTCCAGTATGAATCTGAACTCGCCACAGTCATTTGTTTGTCCGTAGCGTTGGTTTTCGTGAAATGGTTTTTTCTTGAGCGTTTTAAAAATGAGTGACCTCAAAGTTGAGCAGCGGTGTGCAATCAAATTTTGCTTCAGACTTGGACATAATGCAACCGAAACTTTTGAAAAACTTCAGGAGGCCTATGGAGAACGTGTTTATCAAGGGCACAGGTTTTTCGGTGGTTTAAGGAATTTTCAGAAGGAAGAGAGTCGATTGAAGATGAACCACGAAGCGGAAGGCCTTCAAGTGCAAACACCGATGAAAATGTCAACAGAGTACGGAACCTTGTGCGTTCAGATCGACGCTTGACAGCCAGAATGATCGGGGAACAGTTGAATTTGAATCACACCTCCGTTCATCACATTTTGACCAATGAATTGGAGATGAGAAAAATTTGTGCGAAAATGGTTCCGAAAATTCCGAAAAGAAAACGAGTTTTTGGCCAGTAAAAACATTCCTGTTGCTCCTCAGCCTCCTTATTCACCAGACTTGAGTCTTTATCACTTTTTCCTCTTCCCGAGATTGAAAATCCCTCAAGGGAACTCATTTCGGGACACTACAAAACATACAAACTGCTGTAACCGACCAGCTGAAGGCCATTCCAGAATCCGAGTTCCAGCAATGCTACAATGATTGGAAGGACCGTCTCCAGCGCTGTGTGGCTTCCGAAGGGAACTATTTTGAAGGTGACAATATCACATTGTAATTATATTTGAATAGAAAATTTAAAAAAAAAATCAGTTTCACTACTTTATTTACACATCTCGTATATACGTTCTTTTGAGTTTTCTGTGTTTCAAATAATATTCAATTTGGATCAGTGGTTTTGATAGGAGGGTGATATTTATGTCGAATATGATGCCTATTGTCATCAATACAGGCTTTTATTCTTGTAATCTTGTTGTTTTTAAACACCGCTCTCAATTGTTTCATTCATATAGATTGAATGAATACTCTTGTTGCTGATAAGCAAGCCAGTGGTCGCGATGTATCTCCCTACATACATAGTAGATTTTACTTTATTCTTAGATAAAACTCTCCTTTGCATGTAGGTTTTGTTGAAAGCATCTAAGGGACACATCTTTCGAAATGATTCCGATTTCCATTAAATGTCTTTTTATAATTGCATAGTTTGCCGATGATAGATGATAGTATTTGTCATCTGACAGGTGATGAAATCAAATTCATCATGGTTTCAACAGTACAGTATATTGCTTCTACCTACTCAGGTTAGAAGTCTATTAAAGCAATATTTTATACTTGACCTGAATAACTTTGAAAGATCTCTGAAGGTATTAATTTGATGATCAAAAGGTTTTTTTTTCTTATATATTCTTTTGTACATGGAATATTTTTATTAGGCGACCATTTTTAATTTAAATATTTCAATTTAATGAATCTAAGGACTGAATTAATTGCTATTAGAGTTAAGATAAGATCTTAAGCCTGAGTCCAAGCCCGGGTCGGGCATAAAATGTCGATTATTACACTTTGTTCGGGTCGAGCCTAAAATGTCAATTATTAGGTTTGGGTCCGGTCGGGTCTAAATTGTCAATTTTTACGTTTGGGTTGGGCCGGGTCGGGCCTAAAATGTCGATTGTTACTTTTGAGTCGGGTTGGGCCTAAAATGTGAATTTTTACGTTTGGGTTGAGTTGGGACTAAAATGTCAATTTTTACGTTTGAGTCAGGTGGGCCTAAAATGTCAATTATTACGTTTTGGTTGGGTTGGGCCTAAAATGTCAATTATTACTTTTTGGTAGGGTTGAGCCTGAAATGTCAATTATTACATTTTGGTAGGGTTGAGCCTAAAATGTCAATTATTACGTTTTGGTTGGGTTGGTCCTAAAAATGTCAATTATTACGTTTTGGTAGGGTTGGGCCTAAAATGTCAATTTTTACGTTTGGGTCGGGAGGGACTAAAATGTAAATTATTACGTTTTGGTTGGGTTGGGCCTAAAATATGAATTCTGACGTTTGAGACGGGTCGGGTCTAAAATGTCAATGTTTACGTTTCGGTCGGGTTGGGCCTAAAATGTGAATTATTACGTTTCTGTCGGGTCGGGCCTAAAATGTCAATTATTACGTTTGGCTCGGGTCGGGTCCGGCGTTCTCTTTCGCAAGCTTTTTTTTTTTTTTAGTAAATATGTATTTATATATTATGTATACTAAAACGATGTATGTATATTAAACTGAGGAATACATACAAAATAAATAATTTGGATAAGACAGATGCCAGAGATTTGCTTGGTTGGTGGAGAATAAACTCCATATATATTGGGGTATATATTGAGTCGGGTCGGGTTCGGGTTTGACTACCGGCGGGTCTGGGTCGGGTCGGGCTAGCTTTTTACCTGACCCGCTCGGGTCTGTCAGGCTCGGTTGGATCTCTCATGACCGATCGTACCTCTAATTTCTATGCCGAAGTAATTTTATCGGGGTGCTCGTGCAATAGCACTGAAGTTGAATCTCGGCCATCAGCATTGGGTTCGATGAAAGCTAGTGCTCCCATTGCTTTATGTGTTCTTCTTTTTGCATAAGAAAAAAAAAAGACGAAGAGTAATGAGAGTGTTGCAAGTGTTTTCGACGTTCTATCTGAAACATGCTTGGTATCCGTCAACGACTGTCCTTCCTTCTATTGTCACTCTGCTCCGGAAGAGAAAACTCCACTGACTTTAACGGCCCACAAAAACATAATTACTCGCTTCCTCAGGTGTCTGTCTTTCTCTCTTTTGGCCACCTTTTGCAAACGGCCTTCTTCTTCTTCTGCTTTACAATTAGCAGACAACTAGAGCATCCGCACACTCCGTTATGCAATCTCAAACTTCACAGTCCACTCGAACACAAATATATTTTCTAATCATCTCAATCAACTGTTTTGTATTATTCTCATTGCTTTTATAGGTAAACTGCTTCTTTTATATCATTAGAATTGAAGTAGAGCAAAACACCCATTGAAAACTTAACACTTTTCGTGAAATCTTCCGTTTTAGATTTCTTTTTGGCTCGCGGGTCAAATTTTACTTCAAAAATTTATCAGGCAGGTTGGAGTAAAAGATGGATCTAACGAGGGTATTTTACCCTCGTTTTAAATAAATGTTCAAAATAAAAAAAATGCACAGTAATTTAATTTTAAAAATCTTACAAAACCAATTTCTGTACGATCCATTACAAGATATATAGTCTTCTATTCTTCTTCCCATTGGTATTGTTGTTTTATTCCACTACAATTTCCTTTGATGGTGTTACTATCAACGCGAGTTTTGCTATTTTTGAATAAATCACTTTTAGATGTTTATAAAAGTGTCTGTACCAAATATCCTTTCAATTTACTGGATAGAGTGATTGATTCTGGTTTATCATTTCATGTTGTAAACATTATTTCCTTTAGTAAAAATCACTCAACTCAGCATTTTTGTTCGGTCGGGTGACCTTTTTATTATTCTAAAAATACATACCTTTTTATCACAGTGATAAATGTGGTATTTTACTTTGCAAAATTAACTTTCAACAAGCTTAATGACAATATTTTTTTTTTCTGAATAAACTGAGAAGCTCATCGCATTAAACCTTGGCTAGGGCCTTGAGCGTTTTCATTAACTTTTAATTGTTGTGACATTTTGTCTCTTGATCTCAAAGATAACTTAATTCGAGGTACTTGTAACTAATACGCACTAATTTTAGCACTTTTTGGATAATCGTTTCTACCACTTTTATTAGCAATAAAAAACAAACTAAATATTAATTTCTATAAGCATGTTTAGTAAGTGTTTTCCTGTACTCTGTGTGTTACTTTTCTTCATCTTCGAAAAGTTTCTAATTTGGATTGTCTTTTCGATTTTATAGTGGATCTATTATTTTAGGTATAAACGGCAATATATATATATATATATATATCTCAGCCTTATATATATATATATATATATATATATTCCTGACGACGAGAACATCGAAATATAGTAGTGAGTTAAGTGATTTCTTTTCTGTGTGTTCTTTTGAAAATTGCAGTATATATATATATATATATCATATATATATATCATGGCGTTCTTTTCTTGACCACTCTATTCATATGTTTTGAGATTTTATGAGGGTTTTTGGTCCAGATATTAAACAAATTTTTTTTCGCAACGTTTCGATATATATGTATGTCTTCCTCCTGGCTGGGAAAACTACTTTAAAAGAAAAATAAAATTGTTTATTTAAAATAAAATAAAATAGACTTCTCAGCCCTGAGGAAGACATAAATATATGTGGAAACGTTGGTAAAGAAGTTTTTTTAAAATCTAGACCAAAGACCCTAAAAAATCCCAAAACACAGACACACACACTTATATATATATATATATATATATGTACAAAATTGTCACAATAACACGTGATATAAATATTCAGGTAACACACCACAAATGATTGAAGATAATCGCTCTGAGGCCTTTCGTTTTCACGTCGTCAGAGAGCAAGTGAATACATATATATATATATATATATATATCTATATTATATATATCCATGTATTTATATGAAATAGTGTAGTTAAAATAACGTTGTAAGCTCTAATGGACAGAATCAGCGAATCAGATAATCGTAATGACGGCTAAGTCGAGTGGTGTTAATGAAGGTAATTGTGGCAATTATTATTGATAAGAAAACACGCGAGTAAGTTAAAACACATTGAGCATTCCGTTGAGCATCAGAAAGGAAAATATGTTTCGCTGAAAGCACGACTGGCAAATGAATTAAACATCTCAACTGACTTGTAGTGCTTTTAAAATTCCATTCCGATTTCGATTAGGGTTCTTGCAGCTCTTTTTCTTTTCAATTTCAATAATTTTTAGATTTTCTTTGTTAATATGTTAATTCGTTAATACGTATGAAGTGTGATCAAAAAGTAAGTCGACTTTTTGAATTTCGCGCGCTCTGTATACTCTAATTTCAAATTGTCACTTTTTATTGTGAAATAATGTTATATGTAATTATATATATATATATATAATTATTTATTTATTTAAATTCAAACCATTTATTTATTTGTTCAAACCACAATGAGAAATGAGGGAAAAAAGGCTGAAATCAGAGTCAGTTGGATTTTGACTCTACGAAGACCTCTTGTTACGGTTTAAAGATCTTTTTATATTTCTATTTCTTTTTTATTTTTATGTAGTAAATTCTTTGTTTCCTATTTCGTATTTTAGTTTGAACATTGATTGTTATTTCACGTGTTTTTGTGAAATCATGTTTATATATATATATATATACCATGATAAACGAAAAACGGTACGGCAGGACAGTTCACACTTAAAATAAACTGTGACAGATAGAATGAAACATAACTCATAACTGAAAGATAAAACATGAAACATAACATAACTGACACAAAGACTCACTTTTCAATATTTCGACAGTATGGTGGTCGTCCTCAGGAGAAGAAGTGAATTAACAGAGGGACGAGAGTCAACTAAAGAACTCAAAGTTGATTGTCGCCCCTCTGTCAATTCACTTCTTCTCCTGAGGATGACCGCCATACTGTCGAAATATTGAAAAGTGAGTCTTTGTTATGTTTCAGTCTATGTGTCACGGTTTATTTTAAGTGTTAAATATATATATATATATATATATATATATATATATATATATATATATATATATATATATATATATATATATGATCAAACCACAATAAGAAATGGGAAAACAAGACTAAGATCTTTCAACCGTAACAAGCGGTCTTCGTCAGAGTCAAAAACCCAACTCAACTGAACTGAGTTGGGTTTTTGACTCTGACGAAGACCGCTTGTTACGGTTGAAAGATCTTAGTCTTGTTTTCCCATTTCTTATTGTGGTTTGATCATTGATTGTTGTTTCACGTGTTTATGTGAAATCTTTTTATATATAATATATATATATATATGAATCAATGTTCTGACGAAGACAAGTGGTCTTCGTCAGAGTCAAAAACCGAAGTCTAAACAGGAAATATTAAAATATATATTTACTCACTGTTCAAAAGGAAAATTACTCTTAGAAATTGAAATTTCTGGTAAAGTTTGTCAATTTATTATTTTTCAATTCAAATAGATATACGTACAAGTAAAAAAAGTTCACTTCTAGATTTTTAAGTTTTTTCAATATGAATTTTGAAAAATATTTCTTTGACAATTTTTTTTTATTCGAGTTTAAGAAAATATGTGGCAGGTTTCAAGGTTTAGTTCGTTTTCACAGGTCTGGTTAAGATAGATAGTTCGAAATTAATTTTCTTGTTAGCAGTATCTTGATGTATTTTTTTTTGTTTTTTGACTCTATATACAATTCAATAACGAGATTCACAATAAACACGTGAAATAACCATCAACGTTCAAACTACAATAAGAAATGAGAAAAAAATACTAAGATTTGGGATTTGACTCTGACGAAGACCACTTGTTACAGTTGAAAGATCTTAGTCTTTTTTTCTCATTTCTTATTGTGGATTTAACATTCATACCATTCAATGTTTATTCTTACTACTAGTATATTGTTGAAAAGTGCGATATTGTAGAGATTTAGAAAATTGGTGTATATAAAGTGACCATTGTTTTTGTTTGCGTCGCCTTGAGTGACAAGGCTAGAAGATTTCTCGTTTCGACACTGCTGCTCCGTGGGATAACTTGTTTTTTTTTGGCATAGGCCGCTTTGCCTTCTCTCAATTCTAGTTATTTAGGTTTGAACAATTCTAAGAGGTCAAGAGTCAGTGGAACTCAATTGTGTGAAAGATATGCCATTTTCACCAGCTGTGGCTTTTGCATTTAAGTTTCTCTTTGTGAAGAACATCGTGTTTCTGTTAGATTTCACAACACACGCATACATAACACGCTTTTATATTTAATCCTACTCATGTTTTTGTATGTATATTGCTTTTATCCATAATAAACTTTAATCAAATAGTATGTAAATGATATCGTGTACTTGTAAACATGCTATAATACGACTATTTATTATACTAGGATTAGTGCAGGCATGGGCAACCTCCGGCCCGCGGGCCACATGCAGCCCAGCACGTGTTTTTGCGCAGCCCTCGGAGATTATCTGGAATTCTATCTAAATATTAAAAATTCTTTTGGTTTTGCTTATTAACAAGAACTCACAGATACTTTTAGAAGGAAATTACAACATTAGAGAGAGAGAGAGCTCTATAGAAATAAATGTTTTAGTTTTTTTCTTATATGACGCATTCATCTTTTTTATATTGCGTTGTTATAACTGTTTACCACAGTTAAATAATGGAATGAATAATAATTTTCATTATACGAACAAAAAATGATATATAACCATTGACGCATTAATTTAGTGCACGGTATATATATATATATATATATATATATATATATATAAACGATCCAAAAGGACAACAAACGTTTCACAATGAATCACAAACACAGTGAAGGTTGGGTCTCCAACCGTCGTTTCACAAGTGCGCTTGGTGTCCCTATCTCAACTCTCCTGACGACGGTCAACCAAAAATTAGAGACAGTAAGTGTGTTTGCTCCTTAGTTCTGTGTTTGTGATTCATCGTGAAACATATGTATATATATGTTTCACGATGGAATGGAACGAAAGCTTGTTTCCATTTAGTTCTTTAACCTAGTTTGTGTTAGTGTAGTGTTAAATATAGTTTGTTTCATTAGGTCTCTTGAAGATTGTTTTCCTATACTTGTCATGGAATTAGGTAGATTAATTTTTGAGCTACCAGTGATTATAAAAAATTATAAGAAAATAATAAGGCAAATAGAACATCTTTCTAAAAAGATTATTAATGCTGAAGCCGCTGTGCTTTTTAACAACACTTGTTTAAAAGAAGACTTGCTGCCAGTATATATATATATATATATATTTATATATATATATATATAGTTCAATATAAACAAAGAAACATAGAGAAATCAGAAGAACACACTTACAGTCTCTAATTTTCGGTTTGAACCGTCTTCAGGAGAGATAAGAGAGGGAAACCAAGCGCACTGGATCAGAGACGGTTGGAGACCAACAGTGTTGCCGCATGCGCGCCCGTTCACAGAAAATAAGGTAGACAGGAATCAATTTATAATTAATTTATAATTTATAATTACATTAAATTAATGGAATATGAATACAATAAATATATAAAAAAGAAAAAATTGAAAAAATAAGGGAAATTGATACATAAACAAAAGTACTGACTAAGCTATGGTAAAATAAAACTAAGAATACAAATAATAATAACAAATGAAATAAATTATTAAAAAATGTGAAAAGGCAAGGAACTTTTAGACATTATCGCTTTAGATTGAGGCCAGGTGCACTGCGCGCACTTAATAGCCAAATATATTCTATGTTTCTTTGTTTATATTGAACTATATTTGTCCGTTTTGGATCGTATTTCCAACGAAAAAAAGTGTATATATATATATATAGAAATACATTATACATATAAGCTGTATGTATGGACATACTTCAGAATTACCATGCGGCCCGCGGTCATTTGGAAATTATATAATGTGGCTCCCAGTTCACAAAAGATAACCCATGCCTGGATTAATGTGTCCAGTGGCAGTCTCACAAGATGATATTGATCGAACATTGGACCCTTGTGATATCACACAATGAAGATTCATTCTTCATTGGGAGTCCTAAATTTTGACTAATTCTAAACTTTTTTAGACATATCTATAGTCTTTTCTTTGGCAGTTGTTCTTTCATCATTGCAACATGTCCTGCCTATCGTAGCCTACTTGTTTTAATAAAATAGAAAATATTTTAAAAATCAAAGCAGTTTTTTAGTAACTTTAGAAGTAACAAAAGTGAAACAAATTGCACAGCAACCAACACGATTAAATACGAGGGTCAGGTCCAGGTTGGTTCAGTGGTTAAAGTACTCGATTCTGACCTGATAGGTCCGCGGTTCGATACCCATCTGGTTCTGGATTTATTTACGTGGGAGGAGCACGTCGTCCTTCGAAGATGATGTTAAACTGTCGGTATCAACCTGTAGGGTGGCAGCTACTCGTTAATGATCCCTAGTCTAAATACACCTGGACTCCCAGTGTAGAATCAACAGGTAAATGTGCTTAGCTCATTACTATAATGGATATTAAATAATAAATGAGCCACAATTTCCGCCACTAGAACAGCACTAATAGGCGAAAACCTTTTTAAGTGTGGGCGTTAAAAAAAACAAACGATTAAATATCAGTCCAATTTACATACATAAAGAAATGCATCGTAATGTAGTAAACCATGAATATTGGTTTACCTACATGGTCGATCCCTCTGAAGACCATGCTAAAACATGGTCGGTCTCTGAAGACCATGTCATTCCAAGCATCCAACAGTAAAGCACTTTCAAATAATATTCAAGGTGGACTTGTTCGAGGCAGTGGTATAAAAGGACTTGATTTACTAGTGTTGATTCATTAGTAAGTTTCATTTATATTCATGTCTAATTATTTATAATTATACAGTAATCAAAACAAGGAAAAAAATGCTTAAAAAAAGTTTATCTTGATTACTGTTTTAATTAAATAGAGGTGATATTTCTATACTTTTAAAAACATTTTGATTTGATACTGGGGAAGTTATGAAGGAATGTTTGAGTTTATGGTAAATATTCATACATGTATAATGACATAGCATTTTTCTATTGATCTGATAAACATGCTGATATGTTAGTCCTTCAGTAAAAGAATGAAAAAAAAAAAAGCTGACCTCCATAGTGAATTGCGATTCAGTTTTCAATATAAAAATAGTGAAGGGTAACAATGTTATAGTTTCCGTGCTTGCCGGGAGGTTAGGTAACCTTGAATGTGGTTTGAGTATGACTTCTGGTCGCATGACCCCCGCAATTGTCTTCTTCCTCCAGCACGACTGAGCCTCAAAACACGATTCATCGCACCTTCCCACCTTTACGTTGTTCACCTTTTATTTCGTAACTTCATTTCTTTTGAATAATAATACTTACAAGAAAATAGTTGTTATGAACTTACTGTTTGGATATTGCATATTCATTTATACTGAGATAAACGACTATACAAACCCTCCATACGAAATAAGTTTTCTTTTTAAATAAAACAACGCGTTTTAAGCACTTCTTGTTCATCAAACAGGTGAATTTCCAATAGTAATACCGTCTTTTTCCGAAAATAAGACACTGTCTTACTTTATTTTTAGATCAAAATCCGTGCTAGGGCTTATTCTAGGGGGAGGGCTTCAAGTACATTAAGTAGATTGTAGACAAATACATATTTTTATTTAATATTTATTTTTATACAGAAATTTAAATTTATTCGATTACAGTCATGTCATCTTCTGGAAGATTGTCATAAATTATCAAAATTTGGAATTTCGTTTTGATTTCCCTCCAAATCTATTTCCTGTAGAATTATTGGTCTGAATCTCTCATATCTTGCAATGTACAAGAAATTAATACTTCTTGTCTAAGTAGCCTCGTTGAAACGAACTTTAGAAATGAACAAGTAATTTCTTAGAATATTTTTTTCTAAAGAATTCTCTGAAATATTACGAAAGCTAGAGATACCTGCTATGTTCAACAGCAATTTTTTAACGAATTATATTTATCACATTATTTTAACAAGGGCGGCCTATTTTGAGAGGAGGGCTTATAGTCCAAAACGTCCTGAAAATCACGCGAGGCCTTATTTTCGGAAAAAGATGGTAGTAGAGGACAGACAACTATTCGTATTGGAAATTTACCTGATGATGATGAAGAAGTGTTTGAAACGGGTAGTGTGATAAAAAAAATCTTTTGTGTGGAGACTTTTTATTATCTTTTTACCCCCGTACGAAATATCACACAATTTCGGATTGCACATATAACAATTTTAATTTAACTTCTTATAGTAAATGAATGGAAAAACCTACTATAGATACTTTATTTTAAGCGCTCAAGGTCGTGGGTTTTAAAAAGGGGAAAAAAATGATGTTTTTTTGCATTCAGGGTGTATCAAAGTTTATCATTCCATCATTTTACTACAAGTTTTCAAAAAAAAAAAAAACTCACCAAATTTATAACGTTTGGTTGTATAGAATAGGTAGGAGAATTACGTTTGAACAATGCTACATAGTAGAATGCAGAAGTAGAGTACAGACAATCCACGACTTACGTTTTTTCGATTTTACTTTCAAAATTAATATAAAAAGGCCAAAAAAAGGAATAATTAAAATTAAAAAATTAATTAAAAAATAAAAATAATTTTTAAAAAATGATTAAATAAATAATAAAAATAATAGATAAAATAAATAAAAATTATGTATTAATAAGTAATATATATATTTATTGTAATATATACTATTACAAAAAGAAAAGATTCTGGCTAATTCTTTATAAAAGCCTTATTAATGCCGAATAAATTTCGGTGAAACGCCGTTTTGAAATCGGAAGTTACTAATTTTGACTTAATCGTCAATTAACTAAATTAATATTTAGAGCAATCAAGGACTGTTCATTGGATGGGGGGGGGGGGGGGGGGGGGTTTTGTCGCTGCACTGGCTCGGATGGAAAAGATAGCAAATGTGAACATGAGGCAGCTGCGGATTTTTAAAAACGCGGGTATCGGGTTCAGAAAGAAGCCGCCTTTCTGACTTTCCGGGATTTAGAAGGGGGTGGTGTTTGTTTTGCCGCTGCACCGGCTCGGTTAAACCGGAACTCAGATAAAACATACTCGGTTAATCAGGACTCTACTGTACTAAAATCTTAAATTTACTGTCCCAATTAAGCGGAATGTTGTCCCCAATTAAACATACAAATTTACAATTGTAGTTCATAGTTTGGTTTCCGTTCTTTGAGATTTGTCCCAAATAAGCGGCTGTCCCAATTAAGCGGAATCCACTGTATTTCGAACTGTTGTTCGTCAACAGGAGTAGATTAGAAGGAGGACGAAGTGAGAGAGATCTTCCCACATCGAAGGAGAAGGGGAAGATATAAATTAAGAAGTATTAATCAATTAAAAACACTCGCTTGTAATTTTCTTATTTTCGGTTTTAACCATCGTCAGGAGAGATAACAAAGAGAAACCAAGCGCACTGGTGCAGAGACGGCTGGAGACCAACAATGTTGTCGCATGCTTGCTCGTTCACACAGAATAAGGTGGACAAGAATCAATTTCAAATTAAGTATAGGATAACCTTTAGAAAAAAGTAATACAAGAAATAGAGGAATTGATGCATAAATAAAAATAAAAATATTCATATGAATTATTTGTACATTTTTAATGAAATATTATGCAGCACCGTTGACTCGTGCTCATTTCATGTTTTATTCCTGATGTCATTAGAGCCATAAGTGCTGAGACCATGTAATGTTGCTCTGTAAATCCAAGCATTGGTCAGTGAACTAAACGTTTCAGTTTTTAAAATATGTGTTCTAGTACATGGACCTTTGTTATTCTACAGTGAGCTGTAACTGTGCTTCTGTGTATTTTAGATGCCGTTAACCTATTTTCAAATTAGAATCACAAAAGATCTGCTAACTGAAAAAAAAAAATGTTTTGTTCAAGTTTTCAAAAGTCTCAAGTGTTGCATTTATGCAAACGAAGTCTTCAAACCATGCATTGTATTTGGATAAAGGACAAAACTGTTTCCAAACTTTTGGAATTGATAGGCCGTAATATTAAGAGTTTTGGTTGAGAATTAGTGTGATAAACTATTTTCCACATGGTACTGGTTTTCTTGGTGACCCATCCGTGCTCAGGTACAGATGGGTACCTGATATATGTAACCTGGTCATGATCAGTTGTTGATGGTTGTACCTGATACCTGAAGTTTATTGTTGTCTCCTTCCCTCTGTGACTTTCTTTGCAAATTAATAATCAAAAAATTACTTTACACTAATATTCAGTGTAATTATTGCTTTAAAATACGATTTCAAAATCAAATAAGAGTAACACACAGACTAAAGAAACACATTACATACTTAAATTTTCGGTTATATAACTTAAACATACTTAAATTTTCGGTTATTTAACTTAAATTTTCTCCATCTTCAGGAGAAAAGAGAAAGGAAGACCAAGCGCGCGTAGACGCAACGGCAAGTAACGTACTATTTGGGTTGCGTCTACAACGTGCTTGGTCTCCCTTTCTCTTTTCTCCTGAAGACGAATTACCCGAAATTTTGAGTTTGTTGTGTGTTTCTTTACTCTGTGTGTTTCTTTACTCTTCTTCGACTTTTGAACTCGTATTGTGTCAAGTTTTGATCGTTTTTCAGTTTATAAAATAAATATCTTTAAATTAAGAATACTTACAGTTTTTGACTGTAAAATATAACTACAGTTATATAGTTAAGTGAAACCTCAGATTTCATGCTTTTCATCGTTCTGCTGTTGTTTTGTACTGATGATATATATACTACTTTTTTATTTATATGGGTGTCAAATAATAAATGAGCCACACTTTCCTCATTTAGAATAGCACTCAAAGGTGGATAGCCTTATAAGTGTGGTAGTTGGAAAACAAAACATCAAGAATGTTTGTTAGACTTAAATCTCATTTCTTCATTATATTCATAATTTCAAGATTTATATCTTTAATTTTAATATATGAATTCAAGATTTATATATATTGAATATATGTCTTGATATATTCAAGATTTGTTTATATCTTGAATGTATATATATCAACATTTTTTATTTCAAAGTCCGCTGGACCGTTTCTTTTAATCACTATATATATATATATAATATATATATATATATATATATATATATATATATATCTCAGGAGAGAATCTATGTACATTGAATATATATATATATATATATATAAAGATTTCACATAAACACGTGAAATAACAATCAATGATCAAATGAATGTATATATCCATTCTTAGTCTTGTTTTCCCATTTTCTTATTGTGGTTTGATCATATATATATATATATATATATATATATGGATTGTGGTTTGATCATATATATATTATATATATATATATATAGTTCAAGGTACATAAAGAACTATAGAGAAATTAAAAACACAAACTTACAGTCTCTAATTTTTGGTTGAACCGTCTTCAGGAGAGAATCTATGTACATTGAACTGTATTTGTCCATTTCGGAGCGTATTTTCATCGAAAAAGTGTATATATATATTCAAGATTTAATAATTTGAAAAATAAAAGATGCAATTATACTTATATGGAAGGTAATTTTGTTATTTGAAATTGATTGAACTTTGCATAAATATTAATTAATTATACCATCTTGTTTATTGATTGTTCAGCAATGTTCAGATTAGAGTGGTTATTGTTTGGACAGTCATTGCTGGGGGGGGGGGGGGGGGGGTTATAACTGCCTTAGCCTATTGAAATGGCCAGTGGCGGAATCATCCGTTTATCGACAACTAACACAGTTAAGCTGTTACCTCTCCTCATTTACCCAGTGCCTATTATCTCCTCCATTAGCTTGTGAAAGTGCCTTACTTCCACTGACGAACCTACTATTATATATATATATTATTAAAAACGTTCTTCAAGAAGCAAGTTTCTGCCAACTATGGTTACGTTTTTAATAATATGTGCTTAAAAGAAGGGTGCTACCAAAATTCGCAAATATATACCATATATATATATAAATATTTATATATATATATACGTTTCACGGTGAATCACAAACACAGAACTAAGGAACAAACATACTTACTGTCTCTAATTTTCATTTGAACCGTCATCAGGAGAATTGAGAAAGGAACACCAAGCGCACCTATGAAGTGACGGTTGGAGACCATCCGTCTCCAACCATCGCTTCACAGGTGCGCTTGGTGTCCCTTTCTCAATTCTCCTGATGACGGTTCAACTGAAAATTAGAGACAGTAAGTGTGTTTGTTCCTTAGTTCTGTGTTTGTGATTCATCGTGAAACGCTTGTTGTCCTTTTGGATCGTTTTCCTGTTCACAATATATATATTCGACAGTCTAGTCGAAGGTTTTGTCCGGCTAACATTGTTGTTCCTTTAAATAATGTAAATTTCATTTTCTTAGTTAAAAAGTTCTTACTTCTGCCTCTGAAAAGGTTTTAAATAAAACCGAAACGTTGGCAACGAGAGTAAAAAGGTGGAGGTAGGGTGGGGGGCAGGCAGGCGGGGGGAAAGGTGTTGGCGGCGCGTCAGTGGGCGACATGAGCTCGTCGAGAGCGTGTCGGCTGGAGGGCGCGCCTCTAGTAGCCGGGCCCGGCCTGCTGCCGCGCGTCATCAAGCCACGCAAGCGCAGGAAGAAGGAGCGCAAGCCGCGGCCCGCGGCACCCGAGGAAGCCGCCGGCTGTGCCT